>SJYQ01104583.1:116823-149544 GCA_006410935.1 Redunca redunca
CGCCCCCAACCCATTCCCCAGGAAAATTACTCCCTGGAGACCCATGAGGCGAAAGGTTGGGTATACAGGTGAGATCCTCTGAGCAATGCATGTGGATGGAAAAGAGAAGATGTCAAGAGGATAAGCTCTGGGAGTTGCAGCATTTAGAAGTCAGGACAGTGAGGAGGGACCTTCCCGCTTTTGCAGAATTATTTAAGAACAAGTTCTTAGTGGTAACATTTCTGGCTAAAGAGTGGGAACAAGAATCTGTAAATGAATGTATGAATCGATTTCTGGGCAACTTCACCATCATTGAATATTAGCATTCAACTTTTTTTTTGTTCTTTTAGAATATGTAAATTGTAATCTTCAGAATGCTTTCATTTACATTTCTTTGATTTCTAGTGAGCTCTAACATTTTCCCACTGTTTGTCTACTGGTTGTATTCCCTTATGAGAATGGCCCTGTCTTTTACCTATTTGTCTTTTGGAATCTTGACATTTATCTTACAAATTTGAATCAGCTGGCTTTGATAGATCTTAATTCTTTGTAATGTTTGATAAAAATATTTTCCCTGTTTAAAAAAAATCTTCAGTAATGCTAATTCTTATAGTGCAGTTATTTAAATAGCCTCAAAGCTGAGGAAGTTAAAATTCCCCCAGAGAGGTGGTGGGTGTGTTAGCTGCTTAGTCGTGTCCGACTCTTTGCGACCCCATGGACCTTAGCCCACCAGGCTCCTCTGTCTGTGGGTTTTCCTAGGCAAGAATACTGAAGTGGGTTGCCATTTCCTTCTCCAAAGAGAGGTGATAAACACTTTTTTTCAATTTTCTGCAAGTTCTATAATTAGATTTTATATTTAAATCTTCAACCAACCAAAGCTTATTTGGTAAATGTTTTACTTTTAATTACTTTTTCTATTTAAAAATCAATAAATGTTGATTATTGAAAAATAAGGACATTAAGAGCGAAAATAGAAACATGGTGAAAAGGATACATAATTTCACCATCCAGAGATAGCCACTTTAGACAAATAATGAATGTTTGTGAGTAGCACCATATACCCAGATTCATCAAATCCTAATATTTTGTGTGTATGCTTATTTTTATTAAAAAATAGAATACCTGTATACCTCTCTACCCTAACCTAATTTCATTTTCTCCTGAAAGGCAACTCCATCCTGAATTGGTACCTATAATTCTCATCTTTATTTGTATATGTTTGCAGCCTGGGTATATGGCTATAAATATATAGCATTATTTTGTATGTTTAGAAATTATTATACTATCTATAATTTGTTTTTTCATTTTATTTTTGGGATTTACCTCTGCTGATAAAATTGCTCTAAATAGTCGCATTGTATATCACAATTTGTTCATTCTTTTGACGGGTATTTGTATGGTTTAATTTGTGCTTGTTTTTTGCTGTTACAAGCAATGTTGCAATGGACTTTCATCTTCTACAAGTGAACTTCCAGGGTTTATTCTTAGAAGAGTGAAATTGAGCGCTTGTGAGACATGTGTGTCCTTAGTGTTGCTAGATGTTGACAATTTATTCTCCAAAATGGTTGTTCCAATGAATACATCATCAACAAAATTGAATATTTCTCCAATTTTTCCACATCATCACCAGTACTTGATAGTAATGGATTATTTAATCTCTACCAGTTTGATGGTATCTCATCAAAATGGTATTGCATTGTTTTAATTTTCATCTTTCTGATTACTGCTAAGGTTGAGTATAGTTTTATATGTGCCGTTGGTCATTCAAATTTCCTCTGCTATACGTTGCTTGTTCATATATTTTATCCATCTTTCTATTAGTTCATTAGTGTCTTTCAGTAAGAAAAATATGTTCTCCCCTTTTGCATTATCTTTTCATATTGCTTATGATGCATTTTTTTGAATAGAATTTAAAATTTTCATGTAGTCAGATTCATCAGGGTTTTCCTTCAGGAACATTTTGTAGAAGAGGTAAATTTTTATCTTTATACTCTTAGGGTATTTTGGCAGGGCCTAATAATTAAACTGATATAAGATCAAGATCTCCAGGAGAAATATCAATAACCTCAGATATGCAGATGATAACACCCTTATGGTAGAAAGTGAAGAACTAAAGAGCCTCTTGATGAAGGTGAAAGAGGAGAGTGAAAAAGTTGGCTTAAAGCTCAACATTCAGAAAACTAAGATCATGGCATCCAGCCCCATCACTTCATGGCAAATAGATGGGGAAACAGTGGAAACGGTGGCTGACTTTATTTTTCTGGGCTCCAGAATCACTGCAGATGGTGATTGTAGCCATGAAATTAAAAGACACTCCTTGGAAGGAAAATGACCAACCTAGATAGCATATTGAAAAGCAGAGACATTACTTTGTCAGCAAAGGTCCATCTAGTCAAGGCTATGGTTTTTCCAGTGGTCATATATGTATGTGAGAGTTGGACTATAAAGAAAGCTAAGTGCCAAAGAATTGATGCTTTTGAACTGTGGTTGGAGAAGACTCTTGAGAGTCCCTTGGACTGCAAGGAGATCTAACCAGTCCATCCTAATCATTGGAAGGACTGATGCTGAAGCTGAAACTCCAATCCTTTGGCCACCTGATGTAAAGAGCTGATTCATTTGAAAAGACCCTGATGCTGGGAAAGATTGAAGGCAGGAGGAGAAGGTGATGACAGAGGATGAGATGGTTGGATGGCATCACCGACACAATGGACATGGGTTTGGGTGGACTCCGGGAGCTGGTGATGGACAGGGAGGCATGGCGTGCTGCAGTTCATGAGGTCTCCAAGAGTTGGACATGACTGAGCAACTGAACTGAACTGAAGACAGACTAATAAGAGAAAAATATACAAATTTATCCAAGTATTATGTGACAATGGGAGCCCTTATTAAGACCCAAAGAAATTGTGAAACTTACAAGCTTTTATACTGGCTTGAACAAAGAGAGGCAATTGTGGAAAAGTAAATCATATAGAGAAGCTAAAGGCAGATAAAAATTATTTTAACAGGGTCTATTAGTACAGGATTCTCTTGGTTTTGATTCCCCATTGAAAAATATTTCTTTTCTCTTGTTACTGGGAAGCCATCTACCACATGGGGATTTTTATCTCCTGTTTTAGGAGGAAAGGGAGTGATAAGAATGCCCTTCTCATAGGATGCTTTTCGAGTGCCTGTAGCTTAAAACAATGCAAAGGTATTCTTTGATTTGTCACAATTTTTGCATTCCTAGGATTTAACTTTATTGGTCAGCAAGGGTTCTTGCTACAGCTACAATCTCTAAGTTCAGCTAAAAATGATTTTTATGCCTATGCTCATTGGGCATGACGTGATGCCTGACGTGATGTTCAATAAAAGCAGATAAGTGATATGCACAAGACACTCCTGCTTTGCATGCCCTTATTAGACATGATTTATAATGCTAAATCAGTTCAGTTCAGTTGCTCAGTCGAGTCTGACTCTTTGGGATCCCATGGACTGCAGTACACCAGGCCTCCCTGTCCATCACCAACTCCCAGAGCTTGCCCAAACCCATGTCCATTGAGTCAGTGATGCCATCCAACCATCTCATCTTCTGTCGTCCATGTCTCCTGCCTTCAGTCTTTCCCAGCATCAGGGTCTTTTCCAGTGAGTCAGTTCTTTGCATCAGGTAGCCAAAGTATTGGAACTTCAGCTTCCATCAGTCCTTCCAATAAATATTCAGGATTGATTTCCTTTAGAACGGACTGGTTTGAGAGCCCAAGGGACTCTCAGAAGTCTTCTCCAACACCACAGTTCTAAAGCACCAATTCTTTGGTGCTCAGCTTTCTTTATGGTTCAACTCTCACATCCATACATGACTACTGGAAAAACCATAGCTTTGACTAGACAGACCTTTGTTGACAAAGTAATGTCTCTGCTTTTTCATATGCTGTTTAGGTTCATTGCAGATTTTCTTCCAAGGAGAAATCATCTTTTAATTTCATGGCTGCAGTCACCACCTGCAGTGATTTTAGAAAATAAAATCTAGATTTTAGAAAATAAAAAGAAAATAAAGTCTGTCGTTGTTTCCATTGTTTCTCCATCTATTGGCTATGAAGTGATGAGACTGAATGCCATGATCTTAGTTTTTTGAATGTTGAGTTTTAAGCCTGCTTTTTGACTTTCCTCTTTCACTTTCATCAAGAGGCTCTTTGCTTTCTGCCTTAAGGGTGGTATCATCTGCATATCTGAGGTTATTGATATTACTGAGGTAATGCTAAATGGCTACATTAATTTCTTCATTCGTGTGTGTTCCCATGCATTCATTTATTCACTTATTCAACAACAATTTTTGAAAAATCTGCTATGTGCCTGCTATCCTCCTGAGTCTGCTCCTAATTTTTTCAAACCAGTTGTATTGGAATTGATACTTGTGCATATTTACAATCCTAAACCTGTGTGTTTATGTGTGAGTGTGCTTGTGTGATATTTTTCACAAATCCGTGGATGAGGATGATACTTATCTCTTAGAATGAACTAAGTATCAGGTCTTGTTTCTCTGTGATTTGGAAAATCTGTTTGTTGACTCATAGAGATATTATTCAGAGTATTTGTTTAGGCCATACTTCTTTTGGTGAATGAGGTAATTCTTAACAACTTTCTCAATTTCCTTCTCCATCAGTATTTTCATGTTTTTTGTATTTTGTTTTGCTAACTTCTTATTTTGTACTTGTCCATTTGGCTAAACAATTCAAACTGATCATCCTAGGTTGTGACTGCAATGATTTATATTTTAAAATCCATTATATCAGTTTTTAAATCACCAGTCTTTTAATTTTATTGACTAATACCTTTTATTTATTATATTTACGAGGGTTTTAGTATATCTTATACTCTTTTCAGAGAATGAACATTTAAATTTACTTCTACCAATTTTCTATTTTTTAGTTTATATCTGTCATTTTTTTATGTTTCCTCTTATGTTGACATTCTTCATAAGATTTTAAATCAAGTGCTTAGTTCATTTCTTTCTTATTTCTAAAATAAAATCACATAGATCTATACCTTTCCCTCTTGGTTTATCCACACTCTTACTTTTAATCGGTGGTGTTTTCACTTTTTATAGTACTTTGGAAATTATAATCATGTTTTTAATTTTCAACTTGACCCTGTTGCTCGGGAGAATTTTTGTTTTTGTTGTTAGAAGCTGTCAGCCATGTATTTGTTTATTGTTATTATAAATTTTTGCTTGCATATACTTTTAAACTTACAGAAATGTTGAAAACCAGATTAGCTTTTAGCTAGATTCAACATTTGTTTTGATGGAGAGAATTGATGCTTTTGAACTGTGGTGTTGGAGAAGACTCTTGAGAGTCCTTTGGACTGCAAGGAGATTCAGCCAGTCTATCCTAAAGGAAATCAGTCTTAAATATTCATTGGAAGGACTGATGTTAAAGCTGAAACTCCAACACTTTGGCCACCTGATGTGAAGAACTGACTCATTGGAAAAGACCCTAATGCTGGGAAAGATTGAAGGCAGGAGGGGAAGGGGACAACAGAGGATGAGATGGTTGGATGGCATCACTGACTTGACTAATATAAGTGTGAGTAAACTCCGGGAGTTGGTGATGACCAGGTAGGCCTGGCATGCTGCAGTCTGTGGGGTCACAGAGTCGGACATGACTGAACGACTGAACTGAACTGACCATTTGTTTATATTTTGTTTGTTTCTGTTTTGTTCTGATCACTTTATAATTCATTCTCTATATATGAATTATTTTTCTGAACCACTAGAGAATAAGTTGCAGGTGTAATATATATGGAGAAGGCAATGGCACCCCACTCCAGTACTCTTGCCTGGAAAATCCCATGGACGGAGGAGCCTGGTATGCTGCAGTCTGTGGGGTCGCTAAGAGTTGGACACTACTGAGTGACTTCACTTTCACTTTTCACTTTCATGCATTGGAGAAGGAAATGGCAACCCACTCCACTGTTCTTGCCTCGAGAATCCCAGGGACAGCTGAGCCTGGTAGGAGGCCGCCTATGGGGTCGCACTGAGTTGGACACGTCTGAAGCGACTTAGCAGCAGCAGTAATATATATACCTAAATACTTCGATGTCTATTTCCTGGGGCAGACATTTTCTCTTATAAAACCAAGGAAATTTAATGGTTAAGAAAATTGGAAAATTTCATATTGATACAATATGATTTTCTAATTCTGTAGTCCATAATTATCAGTTATCACAATTTGTANAAATTTTCTCTTGATTTAGTTTTGGGGCCTTATTTGAGAGTTTGTATATATCTACTAATGCCCAACACATTGAAAAAAATGTATAGTCTATGTTGTTACTGAGTTTAATATAAATCTACTTGTTCTGAGATGGTTATTGTGTAGTATTTATCCCTTCTCTTTGCATTTCTAGCTTTGGTAATCCATGTCTTCACTGTGGGTTTTATATTTTTCATTATAATCAGAAGGCTCCTAGCATCCTCCCTCTACCTTTTTGGCATCAAAATCTCTTTTTATGATATCAACTTTACCAATTGTTTTCTTTCAGTTATATAGTTTCCTTGATAATACTTTTTTATTTTTAGCATTCTGTATCTTTTTTGTTATATATCATCTTTAAACAACGAGCATATTGTTGGGTCTTGTGTTTTAATCCATAGGAATTTTTTTTTTGAGAAGTAAATGGCCTAGTTATATGGAGTCCTCTGGGATGCAGGTAAGAGTGACATGAGATGGTCTTGAAGCTATGAGCTGTGGACTTTTGCTAGTTACTTAATGATTCTGGGAGGAGGCTACCTGTTTCCTTATCTGTAAAACTGTTAATTAAGATTGCTAACCTCACAGAGTTGTTGTGAAGAGTAAATAAGATCAAGAAAATTCAGGAATAGAAATATATTAAAGCATATTAAATTATTATATGTAGAAAGTAGTTGTCATCATGTCTGGAAATATCATTCAAAGCAAATTTCTTGGCAATAGCACATAAAGCAAGTTCTTAAAACAAAGATCTCTGTTCAAAATGGGGGTAATCATCTCCATCCCTTTCTCTAACCATGTCTCAAACTTCTATCTGAGATAATAGGAATAACTTACAATAAAGTGGCTGAGAAGCAGTGGTCCAGCGCCCCTGACGTGTTCCCAGTTTTCAGTTCAATTGTCCGTCTCTGCTTCTGGCTGCACTGTGGAGTTTCACAACTTGACTTAAGTTCAGCCCTGTCCTGTCAGGAATCACTGCCTTGCTTTGCATTTAATTAAGCAAATGTATAGGCTGTACAAATACGTTATTTGCTCCCATAGTGGGTATTGAAGCTGCAGGCTTAGCTGGCCTGGCTATTTTCATCAGGCTTTGAAAAACTGAAACTAAGGAAAACAAACAAACCAAGTCAGGCTGGGTTTTCTACTTCCTGGATTGTGTCACTTGTACCACGCCCAATGAAAGCCATCTGGTGGGCACCCAGGCATGAGGACCGATTCTCAGCCTGTGGTTCTCCTTCTAGCTGTGCTCCAGCCCCTGCACAGCTGAAACCTCTGCATCAGTTACAGCTGTTAGAAACTGAACCCGAGTTCTTATTTATTTCAGCTCCTAAGGATAAAAGGACAGGGACAAAAGTGAAGAAAGTCTGAGGTTTAAAGTACAGTCCATTTTTAACTTTCCAAAATGGTCTTTGTATTTTCAGATCCAGAAAACCTTAAATCAGACAATGCAGTATTACCAAACTGAGAAATAAATATCCTATAATATTATAAACTGATAAACTCCAGAAAAACCTCAATCTATTTTTAGTTTCAGTAGCTTCAAGTCTCTGCTGGCTTCTATTTGATCAGTCAAGGGAGATATGGGTCCATTTCCTACCTGATACAATAGAGCGATTTTCTTAACCTCCTCTGATAATAATAATCATCTCATCTCTTTTAAACACAGTTCCCAAGTCCCTCCTGGAAGATTCTGATTCAGTCCATCTGGGATGGTGCATCAGATTTGTGTTCTTAACATGAGAAAAGCTTGGGAAAAATCAGAGTAGAGGGAATAGTCTGTTTTTAGAATCAGACAGCTCTGAGCTAAAATCCTATATCTTTCCCTTCCTAGTTATGTGGCCTTGCACAAATTACTTAACCTTCCTTAATCTCATCTGAAAAAAAAAAAGTGGAAATAAAAACATCTACCTCTAAGAGTTGTTGAGAGGATTAAAGGAACTTAAGCACTTTATAGTATCCACTTTTCTGCATTCTGCTTAATCATTTCTTCTTGGGTTAGTTTGCAGATTGTGAACTTATTTAGCCCACAGGCACAGTGGTTTGATATATATGCATATATATATGTGTATATATATAGTATATGTGTGTATGTGTACGTATATTTATATATAGTGTGTATATATATACATATTTTACTTATCTTTTCAATTTGTTCATCAGATATGTGTAAAGCTTTTGTTTATTTATTGGCTGCACTGCACGGCTTGCAGGATCTCAGTTCCCTGACCAAAGATTGAACCTGGGCCACATCAGTGAAAGCCTTGAATCCTAACCACTAGACCACCAGGGAACTCTGTGTAAAGCTTTTATTGTGCTTAAGACACTGGGGTTCCCGGTACCCACTAAATACCTTCTTGATAGTATGATGTGTCAACATAGCACACGTCCAGCTTTTGAAGGGACTGCCAAATTTCTTGTGTGTGTGACTTTTCTGTGGCAGGCTCCTAATTATTTAGGGGTCCCTTGTGTTTAGGAGTGACATGATTTTTTTTTTTTTAAATTTTTATTTTAACTTTATTTTACTTTACAATACTGTATTGGTTTTGCCATACATTGACATGAATCCACCACGGGTGTACATGCATTCCCAAACATGAACCCACCTCCCACCTCCCAGGAGTGACATGATCTTACCCCTCCATTATACCAGAAATTCCAATTTTCTTGAATCCAATCATATATGTGTGTATATACATACATACATGTATGTATATATATACATACGTGTGTGTGTATATATATATACACATGCATATGTGTATATATATTTCTTTCTGCAGTTGAGGCAATTTCCCCCAGCTTTACTGAAATATTATTGATATAAGTATGTCTCATGTGTACAGTGTCATGATTAAAGACATGTATACATTGTAAACTTTGGTGACTCAGAGGGTAAAGAATCTGCCTGCAATAAAGGATACCCAGGTTCAATTCCTGGGAAGATCCTTGGGAAGATCCCCTGGAATAGGGAATGGCAACCCACTCCAGTATTCTTGCTGGGAGAATTCCATGGACAGAGGAGCCTGGTGGGCTTCAGTCCATGGGGTGGCAAAGAGTTGGATATGGCTGAGCGACTAACACACACACATTGCAAAAGAATGACAACAGTAGGTTTAGTCTCCACGCATGCGTGCTCAGTTGCTTAGTTGTGTATAACTCTTTCCACCCAGTGGAAAGTGTAGCCCACCAGGCTCCCCTGTCCATGGGATTTTCCAGGCAAGAAAACTGTAGTGGGTTGCCATTTCCTTCTCCAGGGGATCTGATTTTCCCCACCCAGGGATTGAACCCACGTCTCTTTCATTGGCAGAGTCTTTACCACTGTGCCACCTGGGAAGCACCAACATCTTCATCTCTTGACATAATTATGATATATTTTTTTCCTTGTGTGGTGATAACATTAAGATCTACTTTCTTAAAAACTTTCAATATAGTCACTATGCTATACATTAGATCCCCAGACCTTATTTATCCTTTAGCCAAGATTTTTGCACCCTTTGACCAACATCTAAAATATGAATGCTTTACAAATCTACAAATCATCCTTGAGCAGGGGCCATGCTAATCTTCTCTGTATCATTCCGATTTTAGTATGTGTACATATGTACATATATTTTTCCTTCAACAGAAGATATACATTTAAATTATTCCATTCGATTTTTACACAGAATATGTCCTAGGTGCTTTGCATTGGCAATTTCTTCATGGCCAGAAAAACCTTTGTACTTTTTTCTCCCATCCTAATAGCAAGAAATCCAGTGGATTTCTGGAGAATACATTTATATTTCCTTTATATTTAGCATTGTTCAAAAGAATTAAGACACAAGGTGGGAAAAATAAGATGAGCTCATGATTGAAATTACACATACATCAATTACATGTTGTACTGTTCCTTTCCCTTCCTGGTCATGGGCCAAGTATTTGTGCTAAACTCTTAAGCAGTCATTGCAAACCCTCTGCAGACAGAAAATGAAAGGGATGATCCTCAAGCCATTTATTAGGATGATCGTCTATATAAGCTTTGAACACTGTTTTAAGTTTTCCACTAGCTTAAGACTTTATGTCCTAATTAACATCAGGATCATTAAGAACCTACATAAGAGTCATGAAGTATTACAGAAAACTAGTGCTTTCCAATATCCCAGCCAAATATAAAATGAATCAGGGGATAACGAAATCTCCTGCTGTAGAATTGACGTTAGCTAGATGGAAGAGTTGGGCCAAGGATCAGCCAGTCCCCTGGTCCAAAAGTCATCACCATAGCAATGCTAGTGATGGCTGCTCTACTCCTATCAGCAATGACACCCTTAAGAGGCATCAGTAAAGAGAGGAGCCTGTTATATTTCTGGGCTAGGCTCCTGGTAGGAGAAGTCCATGTCATTTTTATGCCAAATCACTAGGAAAAATAAAGAGCCTCTTTCATGTTAACCTTTCAAACCAAAGTCTACAAAGTAAAGGCAAATGTCCAGACACACAGCCTGGCTGAGGCCAGGTGAGTGTCTCTTGTGTAGGAAACCTGTAGCTTTCTTAGACTTGCCTTTTAGTCTTTTTTTTTCCTAGTAATAGTGCTGTACAGAACCTTCAACAAGAAAAACCCAAAAGAGGATAGTTGCCTTTGAAGCCACTACTCTTGTCTGTCTCATTCATTTCAAACAGAGGTACTTCTCAAAGAGATGAAGGCCTGTGTACAAACAACAATGCCCATTGCATTCTCTTGCCACCAGCTGTGATGTGGTGGCTTTTGATTCTACAAAGAAGCTGCCTTGTTTCAGAAACTGATTGATGGTTCTTCTGAATGAAGGAGGCGATGAGAACAAACGAGCAGGGCCCTTAGTAAGGCAAGGTACTTCAAGAGAATGGGCTTGAAAGCACTTTAAATAAAAGGTAAACACAAGCCTCTATGAAAGTAAAGCATTCTATAAGGCACTGAGCTGTTCTGAGTTGATAATTGGCAGTTCTTAATGATCTCCTTGTGTTTGTGCATTTAACCTCTCTGTGGAGACATCTGACTTGGGGTTTTATGCTTTTTGGTGGAGGAAAAAAATTAAATCCAAATAGATGTCATAAAACAGAGAAAACTAATTGAAGTAAAAAACATAGGCAGCCTGAGTTGGATTTAAGGCAGTGAAACAGAAAACAATGCATTGAAAAAGCTTGTAATGAAGCATTTCTGTAGAAGAGAGGGCAAGCAATTTCTCTTTAGAAGGCCATGGAAAGGTCTTCAAAGGCTCATTACAAACACCACGGCAGTGTTGGAACCTGCTCTATGTGAATTCTGAGAGATGGGCCTCCTCGTTCCATCAACCTTTGTCTTTCTCTTTTTCCTAATAGAAACAAACCAGTTAAAAAGAGACATTAGAGACATGTAGGCAAACTCCATTTATCATAAGAAACTCTATCAAACTCCCTGTTGGTCAGCATTCTTCAGAGTCCATGTTGGGGGCACAGTGCTGGCTGAGGAGCAGGTGGTGGGAGGCTGTGAGCACTGGAGAGGTGGGAGAAGTTAAAGCAAGAATCCTTGTCCTTGTCAGTGGTTCTTACACACCATGTTCTCATAAAAAGAAAAAAAAATGTCTATAAGCTAGATAGTATTCCACTATGTAACTAAATCAGGATATCGCAGTTTCACAGAGAAAAAGTTAATTGAATCAGACACTCTTGGTTGCAAACCCAGCAGCCATTCTCTTCTTTCATTTTGTAAGAAATATTTATTTATTCATTTGTTTGGTTGCACCGGGTCTTAGTTATGTCAGCTCAGATCTTTAGTTGTGGCCTGTGAGCTCTTAGTTGTACCATGTGAGATCTAGTTCCCTGACCAGGGATTGAACCTGTACACCATTGAACTGCATTGGGAGCGCTGAGTCTTAGCCACTGGACCACAAGAGAAGTCCCTATTTTCTTTATTTTTTTTTGCCTGTAGAGCCCCAGTTTTGACTGGGAATCCTTTTGCCTTTATCATGATTCAGGGAAGGGTGAACCTACCCAAAATCCCAAATCCTGATTTTTGCTTTTTCAATGGTGACTAAGCTAGGCAGAATTTTGAGATGGTTCCCATGATCTTCACTCTCTGCTGTTACTTCAGTGAATTTAGAAAGATGGTAACGGTGACCCTGTATGCGAGACAGCAAAAGAGACACAGATACGTAGAGCGGACTTTTGGACTCTGAGGGAGAGGGTGAGGGAGGGATGATTTGGGAGAATGGCATTGAAACATGTATACTATCATGTAAGAAACGAATCGCCAGTCTGTGTCCGATGCAGGATACAGGATGCTTGGGGTTGGTGCACAGGGAAGACCCAGAGAGATGTTATGGGGAAGGAGGTGGGGGGGTGGTTCATGTTTGGGAACGCATGTACATCCGTGGTGGATTCATGTCAATGTATGGCAAAACCAATACAGTATTGTAAAGTAAAATAAAGTAAAAATAAAAATTTATAAAAAAAAAAAAAGAAAGAAAGTGAAAGTGAAGTCGCTCAGTAGTGTCCAACTCTTTGCGACCCGTGGACTGTAGCCCACCAAGCTCCTCTGTCCATGGGATTCTCCAGGCAAGAATACTGGAGTGGGCTGCCATTTCCTTCTCCAGGGGATGGAGTGGGTTGTCATTTCCTTCTCCAGGGATCGAACCCAGGTCTCCCACATTGCAGGCAGACGCTTTAACCTCTGCACCACCAGGGAGTTACTTCAGTGATCATGACAAAAGGCAGATTGCCTAGATGGGTCTAATCTAACATAGGAGCCCTTTAAAAGCATAGAATTGTCTTCAGCAGCTGGTAGAAGGAAGCATTGGAGAGACTGGAAGCATGAGAAGGATTCAGTGCACTGTTGTTACTGGTGTTGGAGGTGGAGAGGGCCATGTGTAAGGATGGAGCTGCCCTTGGAGTTGAGAGCAATCCCTGGTGGACAGCCAGCAAGGCCATGGAGACAATCTTACAGCTGCAAGGAACTGAATTCTGCCAACAATCTGAATGCATTGGAAGTGAATTCTTCCTAGTAACTCTATATGAGAGCTCAGCCCAGGTAACACCTTGATTTTAGCCAAGTCCCTAAGCAGAGAACCCTCTCAAGACTTCCCAGACTTCTGACCTATAGAGCTGTTAGACAATAAATGGGTATTGTTTTAAACTCTAAGTTTAGTCGCTCAGTCATGTCTGACTCTTTGCAACCCCATGGACTGTAGCCTACCAAGCGGCTCTGTCCATGGGATTTTCCAGGCAAGAGTACTGGAGTGGGTTGCCATTTCCTTCTCCAGAGCATCTTCCCAACCCAGGCATCGAACCTGGGTCTCCCACATTGTAGGCAGACACTTGACTGTCCAAGCCACCAGGGAAGTCCTTTTAAACTCTAAGCCCATGGTTATTTAAAGTGGAGCAACAGAAAACTAATAAAGCAACCAACAGTATCAAGAAATTCACATTTCTGCTCAGGAGCAGTAGTTTTCAGCTCTAACCCTAATTAGAAATCATCAAGTGACCTGTGGCAGAGACTGGTGATTATTCAATAGCCACTCCCAGCTTTTGTCTTTGTGCCCACACCTCCCTGATACCCCTATAAAAGTCACAAATACCAGATTCTTTCCTTCCCCCTACCCATCCTGCTGGATAGTCATGTGACCTGGCTCTGCCTTCAGATACAGTCCTGTGAGAATATGAGGTTAGAGCTGTAGCAGCCATTTTGTAGCCATGAGGTGAGAAGCCTAAGGATGGTAGAGTGGAAAGAAGGAAAGATCATGATTCTTTCCATGTAATTTTATTTATTTATTTTGTGACAATTTTGAGCTAAGGTGTCAACTCTGGAATTGTGTACTTTCAGATCTGTGGTTATATAAGATAATTTTCTTTTATTGATTAAGTCACTCTTATTTTGGTTTTCCATTGCTTGAAGCTGAGCATATCATTACATATGCTTCCTACATATAGTTCCTAAAAAGAGTGCGGAGACCTCTGAGGTACAGTGCATGTAGAGGTTGAGGATCAGGCTTTTGGCTCAGATAGGAAAGGGTACATGGTATCCCAGGGCATGAAGGAAAAGTAAATAGTCCTTGAGAATTTTCCCCAATGCAGAAAAGTGGCACTTCCCCAGTGACACTAGTCATATGGACTTGGACTATTCATCTAATCTTGGCAAACCTTAGTTTACTTATCTTCAAAGTGAGGATAATAACGCCTATGTCACTTGGTTTTATGAAGATCAGATTTGACTGTGTATGTGAACTTGTTTCAGAAATTTAAAAGGAAGCTCTGGTATAATGTCCAAGCCTCGCTTGGTGCCTGGCACGTAGTACTGATATGTATGCTCAATAAATACTTGTTGGGTGCATATGCTGTGCCTGTTTGTCCACACCAGGGTTATTTGCCCCAGACTATGAACTTGGGGGTTGCACTGCTGTCTAATTGCTCCTAATAGCGCCTATTCCAGGGGAAGCTTAAAGGAATATTTTACTAAATGTTTTCTTCTTAAGCACTGACGTATTAGGTACTATAGCCTGGATGGATAATTCAGCTTTTGTTTTCTATGTATTTTCCACTAAATATGCTATGACGAGGTGTCTGTTTTGATCAGGGATGCTGTCAATTATTCCTCTCCCTTTCTGACTTTCTTTATGATTTAGGGTGTGAAGACATCTGTTGGCTTTAACCTATCACTGTTGTGTGAGATGCTTTGGCTCTAATCAACAGAGCTGTGTCCAAGGCAGGTTGGCCCCCTGTGAACTCCCAGGCTGCTGAATCAGTCATCTGCCAGGTGACAGCTGGTGCCTTTAAGACATTGTGGAGCCAAAGAAGACAGTTACACCTGGCCCTTTAAGAGTTTCCCTATGCCAGACAAACCAGGAACCTATTTGTTTCCTTCAAGCTTGCCTGCTGTAACATCAGCCACTTTTCCAGGTCCTCATCCATAGTTCATTTTCATGCATCCACTTGTGGATCTCATTGACCCTTGGCCTCTCTGAGATGGACTCCTGGGGCCTTGGCTTGCTGCTGATTCTCTGACACATTGTTGTTCAGCCACTGAGCTGTGTCTAACCCTGAGACCTCATGGACTGCAACACGCCAGGCTTTCCTGTCCTTCATTATCTCCCAGAGTTTGCTCAAATTCATGTCCATTGAGTTGGTAATGCTATTGAACTGTCTCATTCTCTGCCACCATGCTTTTGCTTCGCTGTGCTCTGTGCTACACTGCGTATGAAACACACAGAAACAATGCTGAGGGCAGACAGGCTGGCATCTGAGAAAGGCTTCTTTCAGGTTGCTCCCGAAAAGGACCAGTAAGGCAGCAGATAAGATTCTCCACAGTCTAGAGACTCTGAAGTCTAGATGACTTAACAATGACAGAGAGAAGTTGAACATAATATTTATGTACCAAGACATAGATGGTATAGCACTGATGATACAGGATGTGTGTGGGGGGAGGGGGAGGGGATGGGTCAATGACAGGACTGTGCAGCCAAGATGAAGGGAGGTAAAGAACACATTGATCTTGAGGAGCAAAACCACAAGCTGGAAGCAGTGGGGCTGAGAGTGAAGAGCGGACACCAGGGTCAGAAGATGGCGACTCCATCTCTTACTCCTGTGAACCAGGTCTCCTCACCTGTCAAGAGAGACCCTGGCCCTTCTGGCCTCACTGGGTTGCTGTACATTTTTGATGATCCTAAAGCCAACATGATCCTAGTATAGACAGTATAATAGAAACACGGTGCAGACTGTGTTCTTTGGTTTATTCTGTGTGCTTGATATAAAACAGGAGCAAGGTGTTTCCTAGGCCCTCCATTGTCACTTCTAAAGTTGTCACCTCTCCTCCCCTGAGGCCATGGCGAGAGTGATGGGCATGGCCTTGAGGGGGACATTCCTTTGGTGTCAGCAGGAATGGTGACAGCTCCTTGCAGGGTGTCACAAGGCATCCTCACATCAATGGGCGGATCAGAAGTTCAGTCGTGAAATGTATTCAGCTTCTGAGGAACTGGGTTACAGACAGATGGTCTTAATCTACAGGCACGGGTCATTTTGGGAAAAAGTGAGCAGTGAGGCACATTGCTTTGAAAATAGGTCAACATCTCCTACACTCTTAGAGTTGCGAGGAAACCTAGAAGGAGCCTGATGATCGGCTGCTTGGGGCCTGAAGGAACAGGGGCTCCCTGCCCCCAGTGTTTACACGCACTTATGCACTTTGCCACATGATGTCTATCGAATGTTTGTCTCTCACTGTCTGTCTCTCTCCTCCCTTTAGAAACAATATTTCTGGATCTCCTCATTTGTTTCTTGTTAGCCACTCTTTTTTTTTATTCTTATGATTATTTTGTTAAAAAATTTAAATTGAAGTGTAGTTTTTTTTTTTTTAATGTTTATTTGACCTTGCTGAGTCCTAGTTGTGGCATGTGGGATCTTCAATTTTTGTTGCAGCCAGATCTTTAGTTGCGGCATGTGAACTGTTAGTTGTGGCATTTGGGATTGAGTTCCCTGACCAGGAATTGAACCTAGGCCCCGTGCATCAGGAGCAAGAGTCTTAGCCACTGGACCACCAGGGAAGTCCCTAGCCACTCTCTTTTTAGATGGATTCAAGTTTTCTGAATTTAACTTTTAATCAAAACTTTTATTTTGAGATAGCTATAGATCTGTGTGCAATATTAAGAAATAATACAAAGAAATCTCATGTGCCCTTTACCTGGTTTCCCCTAGTGCCCTACATCTAGTAAACATTTGCTGAATAAGTGTATTGACTCCCACAAACACAAACATGACAAATTTGGGCCGTGCTGTGCTGGGTACTGTGGGGTAATGGGAAGGAGCTGTGGCAGGAACTGCTCCCGCCTCCTTGCCCCGTGCCTGACTCAGGCATGGCTTGGTTCACCTCTTCTCTCTGGCCTTACCCTCTGGGGTGCCCAGGTCCTATGGGCATCAGCCCCAGTGGGACACTTGAAACTTTTCCATCGCAAGTCTCTTCCAGAGGCGAGATAGAGTGTGTGAACCCTCTCTACCCATCCCCTACCATCCCCTACCCACTCATACACACATGTCATTTCCTAAAAGAAAGTCATTTTTGTAACGGTCAGAATTGGACTAGAACTGTTGAAGTATTCAAAACCGCCTTTAGTCAGTCACAGTTCTATTTTTCCAGGGTTGGTATAAAAAATCATTACTTTTTCATCAGAATTGAAAATAACAAAAGAGAACCTGAGAACTAGGTGAGCTTGGGCAAAAGGCAGCAATGACTGAGAGATAACAAGCAACATATTTTAATACGGTGGACAGCGGCTCATGTGGGCACACGCCCTACTTCCTGCCTCCCCACCCAATCTCCACCCCCACCCGCCATGCTTCATTCTCATCCCTGCTGTACAAAGCTCAGCTGGGTGTCTCCCATGGACACTGTGCAAAAGGCTGTGCCCCACGAGCCCAGATGGCTGCCTTTATGATGGCTCCGTGATGCCTCATTACCCGTATTATGTAGTAGTATGTGCATCTCATGTTAAATTAACGGTATTGACTGTGCTGGGGTGAGGGATTGGCTAGTTACTCTCTTTCTGAGCGGTTACTCAAGCTTGCCATCTGGCGAATCTAATAACCAGGTGGTGAACCTAAATAACCTCACTTTGGTGGGGGTAGAAGGGACCCCAGTTGCTTCTGTTCTTGCCATCTGCAGCCTCCTTCTTTTGGATCGAGATGTCCAGAGAATCAGTCATGCCGTTTCTTAATGGAGTAGCCATTTGGTATCAGAGACCCTCCCACTTCACTTAAGCAGAACTCCACTCTCCAGTTTCTTCACCAGTTTAGAATACATGCAGGAACCAGGAGTCAAGCCAGAAAAGGCTTTGTGCAGCTGAGATGACGAGGAAGCTCACGTACTAAGGCTCATAGGCCTCCCTCAGAAGAACGCTTCCTTGAGCCTTTACTCTTATTTACTCTCAGTGATACGTATGGGAGTTCATCTCATGTCCAAGGATTCAGTATATTGGAGGCTGCAGAGGTGAGGATAGGAGAGGGTGTGGAACAGACACATACTTTGACAGATAATGAAGAATACTGAAAAAGCTGAAAGGATTAAAAGCAGATGTAAGAAGTAAAAACACAGCAAACTGGGGTTATTTGGTAAGACTCAAAGTATGCTCCAGCTCTGCATGGCTCAGATAGTAAAGAAACTGCCTGCAATGCAGGAGTCCCGGGTTTGATCCCTGGGTCGGGAAGACCCCCTGGAGAAAGAGTGGCTACCCACCCCAGTGTTCTTGCCTGGAGAATGCCATGGACAGAGACTACAGTCCATAGTGTCACAAAATGACAGACACGACTGATTGACTAACACTTTCACTTCAGAAATTATGCTTCAGCCCTGGAATACCACCCAAGAACACTACAGTACAGTAATGCAGTCTGGAATAATAAACCCTTGTTGACAGCACTGTTAATTACAATTGGTAGATAGCATTTTAGGGGCTGGGACCCATGTCATACATATGGAGATGTCCTCTCTAAATGGTTAACATTAAAAGGTTGCACACACAGAAGATTATAAACTCAGCTCTGAGAAAAATCATGTGTTTATGAGTTAAGTGAATTAAAATATGACATCAATTTTTTAAAAGGTCAATATTTTTAATCATAAAATAATTTATTGAAGAAAAATAATTTCATTTAGAAAACTACAAAACCAAAAAGAAGAAAATAAGTTATAGCTATAATCTCTACTTCCAAGATATACTTAGTGTTAATTTTTGTTTGTTCTTGTTTTCTGTCCACATATATTTGTATATTTGTATCCATTTATCTCTCTATGAAAAGGCAAAATAATAGGATACTGAATGAGGAACTCCCCAGGTCAGTAGGTGTCCAATATGCCACTGGAGATCAGTGGAAAAATAACTCCAGAAAGAATGAAGACATGGAGCAAAAGCAAAAACAATACCCAGCTGTGGATGTGACTGGTGATAGAAGCAAGGTCCAGTGCTGTAAAGAGCAATATTGCATAGGAACCTGGAATGTCAGGTCCATGAATCAAGGCAAACTGGAAGTGGTCAAACAAGAGATGGCAAGAGTGAACGTCGACATTCTAGGAATCAGTGAACTAAAATGGACTGGAATGGGTGAATTTAACTCAGATGACCATTGTATCTCCTACTGCGGGCAGGAATCCCTCAGAAGAAGTGGAGTAGCCATCATGGTCAACAAAAGAGTCTGAAATGCAGTACTTGGATGCAATCTCAAAAACGACAGAATGATCTCTGTTCGTTTCCAAGGCAAACCATTCAATATCACCGTAATCCAAGTCTATGCCCCAACCAGTAATGCTGAAGAAGCTGAAGTTGAACGGTTTTATGAAGACCTACAAGACCTTGTAGAACTATCACCCAAAGAAGATGTCCTTTTCATTATAGGGGACTGGAATGCTAAAGTAGTAAGTCAAGAAACACCTGGAGTAACAGGCAAATTTGGCCTTGGAATACAGACTAAAGCAGGGCAAAGACTAATAGAGTTTTGCCAAGAGAATGCACTGGTCATAGCAAACACCCTCTTCCAACAACGCAAGAGAAGACTCTCCACATGGACATCGCCAGATGGTCAACACCGAAATCAGATTGATTATATTCTTTGCAGTCAAAGATGGAGAAGCTCTATACAGTCAGCAAAGACAAGACTGGGAGCTGACTGTGGCTCAGATCATGAACTCCTTATTGCCAAATTCAGACTTAAATTGAAGAAAGGAGGGAAAACCGCTAGACCATTCAGGTATGACCTAAATCAAATCCCTTATGATTATACAGTGGAAGTGAGAAATAGATTTAAGGGCCTAGATCTGATAGATAGAGTGCCTGATGAACTATGGACTGAGGTTCATGNGCAGAAAGTGAAGTGGAGCTAAAAAGCCTCTTGATGAAAGTGAAAGTGGAGAGTGAAAAAGTTGGCTTAAAGCTCAACATTCAGAAAACGAAGATCACGGCATCAGGTCCCATCAAACAGTGGAAACAGTGTCAGACTTTATTTTTGGGGGCTCCGAAATCACTGCAGATGGTGACTGCAGCCATGAAATTAAAGACGCTTACTCCTTGGAAGAAAAGTTATGACCAACCTTGATAGCATATTCAAAAGCAGAGACATTACTTTGCCGACTAAGGTCTGTCTAGTCAAGGCTATGGTTTTTCCTGTGGTCATGTATGGATGTGAGAGTTGGACTGTGAAGAAGGCTGAGCGCCGAAGAATTGATGCTTTTGAAGTGTGGTATTGGAGAAGACTCTTGAGAGTCCCTTGGACTGCAAGGAGATCCAACCAGTCCATTCTAAAGGAGATCAGCCCTGGGATTTCTTTGGAAGGAATGATGCTAAAGCTGAAACTCCACTACTTTGGCCACCTGATGTGAAGGGTTGACTCATTGGAAAAGACTCTGATGCTGGGAGGAATTGGGGGCAGGAGGAGAAGGGGATGACAGAGGATGAGATGGCTGGATGGCATCATTGACTCAATGGACGTGAGTCTGAGTGAACTCTGGGAGTTGGTGATTGTCAGGGAGGCCTGGTGTGCTGCAGTTCCTGGGGTAGCAAAGAGTCAGACACGACTGAGCGACTGAACTGTACTGATCTCTCTGTCATTGCCTGCCTATCTATTAACTAGTTGAAGTTAATACATAAGAAAATATAAGTTAATACATAAGAAATCAAATTATACCATTTCGTAACTAGTATTTACCCCTGCTTATTGCACAAATAAAAAGCTTTTCATGTTAATGAATAAATTTCTTTAGTATCATTTCTTTTTTTAAAAAAAATATTTATTTATTTGACTGTACCAGGTCTTAATTGTGGCATGTGGGATCTTTAGTTGAGGCAGGCAAACTCTTAGTTGCAGCATGTGGGATCTAGTTCTCTAACCATTAATGAAATCTGGGCCCCTTGGGAGTTTGAATTCTTAGCTGCTGGACCTCCAGGGAAGTCCCTTCAGCATCATTTCTGTGGTATTGTAGTCCATGCGATGATAGCTATCCAAGGGGTTTCAATAATTCAACAGTTATTTATAAAAGCATATTGCACAGCAATATCTGGAAAACAGAACAAAGCTCGATCAGCAAGAGCAAGTAGGGCTCAGAGACTTCCTTTCTAACCCCTACCGCCAGTTCACTATGGTGGTGGCAGAGCTTAAAGCTTCAAGGCGAGTCATGCTGGCTGCTTGCTTCTTGTTGGATACTTAGAACCCTATATCTGTTAGGATGCCTTTCAAGGAAACAGAAAATCCAACTCAAAGCAGCTAAGTAATAAAAAATATTATTTCACGTTAGAGAAGTCCTGGGGAAGAAGGCAGATTCAGGACTGTTAACACAGTGACTCAAAGCCAGCACCAAAGATTTGTGTTTTTCCCATCTTTTTTCTCTCTTTAGAAGGAGGTCCCAAAATTTGGGCAGCTATTCCAGGTAACACACAAAGACATGATAATATGCAGAGGCAGAACCAGGGATGGTCTCTCTTTAAAAAAAATTTTATTTTAAATTGCAAAATACACATCTCATAAAAGTTACCATTTTGACCATTTTTAGGTGCAGAGTTCAGCACTGTTATGTACGTTCACATTTCCTCGTAATCACCCTTTTAGTATCTTACTATGTGAATCTGACTACTCTATGTGCCTTACATGTCTGTTTCTTTCAATGACTGGCTCATTTCATTTCTGTTAAAGCCCTCAAGTTTCATCCCTGTTGTAGCCTGAGTCAGAATTTCCTTCCTTTTTAAGACTAAATAATATTCTCTTGTTTTTATAAACCACATTTTATTTATCCATTCATCTGTTAATCCATTCATCAGCCCAGTGGACACTTGGGATGCTTCTATCTTTTCGCTATTATGAATAATGCTGCTGTGAACATGGGTGTACAAATATCTCTTCAACAGTCTGCTGTTAGTTCTTTTTGAGTATATACCCAGAAGTGGAATTACTAGATCATGTGGTAATTCTACTTTTAATTTTTGAGGAACTGCCAACCTGTTTTCCATAGTGATTGTACCATTTTACATTCCCACCAACAGTGCAAAAATGTTCCAGTCTTTCTCTACATCCCTTCCTCCTTTTTTTGGGATAATAGCCATCCTAATGGGTGTGAGATGGTCCATATGTTTCTTTTAAAAACTGAGGAAACATTTATTCTCACGTCTCCTGTCCCATTGTTTAGGATTATGCTCAGACATCTACTTTTAAGTCAATCACTGGTGGTAAGAAAAATGGAACTGATTCATTTTCTTTTTTCAGTATTTATGTTTTTATTTGGATGCGTTGGGTCTCAGTTGTGGGATGCAGGATTTCGCTGTGGCATGCAGGCTTCTCTAGTTGCAGTGTGCATGGGATCCAGAGCGTGTGGGCTCAGTGGGTATGACACATGGGCTTTAGTTGCCCCATAGCATATGGGATCTTAGTTCCCTGACCAGGGCTCTAACCCTCGTCCCCTGCATTGCAAGGTGGATTGTTAACCGCTGGAACACCAGGGAAGTCCCTGATTCATCTCTGTAGACCAAGCAGTGCGTACTCTGGGTCTGGGAGCAATGAGCCACTCTGAAGCATGTCTGCACAGAGTAGGGTAGAGAGCAGGTTCTGTTAGGAAGGAGGAAGCAGGCATGAGTGAATGTCACTTTCTGATTTCCCTTGACATCATCAGGGTTTAGAGGAGCCCTTGTGTTTGCATCCAAGTAAGTATGGCCCCAGCTTAGTAAAAAGAGTACTTCAAAATAAAATCACTTTGAGCATCTCGAGAAAGGGAGTATAAAAAACAAACAAGAAAAGCTGTCACACTAAATTACCTCCTTACATGATGAAGTAAAAGAGAGAAAAGAAGTATCACCCATGCACCAAGGAACCCTTAACAATCTCATCATCTTCCCTCCCAGAGTAGTCTCTCCTATCCCTACTCATTTTCTGGACTTCAAACAGGATTGAAATGACATGGTAGCAAATGGTAACTGCTTGCTCCTTAAGTCTTCAGCTCTAATGTGTGTCACTGGAGATGTTAGAATGAAGACTCCCACTCACTGGATCTGGGGTAGGGCCTGAGAGTCTGCACGTTTAATGAGCTCCCAGGTGATGCTGATGTGCCTATGTTGCAGGAAGGGGCACCCTTTCCAGAGCCCAACAGTGGGGTCTTCTAACATTTGGAAATGAATTGTCTGAAGAGACACACATGTTGACAAAGCAAGAGACTTTATCGGGAAGGGGTGCCTGGGTGGAGGGCAGCAGGGTAAGAGAACCCAGAAGGACTGCTCTGCCACGTGGCTCACAGCCTCAGGTTTCATGGTGATGGGATTAGTTTCCAGGTTGTCTTTGATCAATCATTCTGACTCAAGATTCTTCTTGGTAGTGTGCACGTCGCTCTGCCAAGATGGATTCCAGTGAGGATTCTGGGAGGTTGGCAGGACATATGGACTGGCATTTCCTCTTTCTTTTGAGCTTTCCCGAATTCTTCCAGTTGGTGGTAGCTTGTTAATTCCCTGTTTGATACCAGCACCTCCTGTTGTAAGAGAACTCATGCATATGGTTACAACTGGGCCTGGCCAGGGTGGGTGGTTTCAGTCAGTGGTTCTTGTCACAGCTGCACTGAGACTCACATTGAATCAGGGGGATTTAGAGCACAGCAGAATCCTATGGAGGGCTTGTTAACACCCAGCTTGCTGGGCCTGACACCAGACTGTTTGATTTAGTAAGTTTGGGCCGAGGCCCAAGAATCTACCTTTCTATCCAGTTCCTCCTAAGTGATGCTGATGCTGCTGATCCGGGGAACATTCTGATTACCACTGCCTTAGATGGACGCTTCTGAACTGTGGTGTTGGAAAAGACTCTTGAGAGTCCCTTGGACTGCAAGGAGAGCTAACCAGTCCATCCTAAAGGAAATCAGTCCTGAATATTCATTGGGAGGACTGATGCTGAAGCTGAAACTCCAATACTCTGGCCACCTGATGTGAAGAACTGACTCATTGGAAAAGACCCTGATGCTGGAAAAGTTTGAAGGCAGGAGGAGAGGGGGACGACAGAGAATGAGGTGGTTGAATGGCAGCACTGACTCAATGGACATGAGTTTGAGTAAACTCCGGGAGTTGGTGATGGACAGGGAGGCCTGGTGTGCTGCAGTCCATGGGGTCGCAAAGAGTCAAACACGACTGAGTGGCTTAACTGAACTGAACTAGATGATCGTCACTGGGACCAGGTGACTAGCTTTGCACCCAGAGGCCCACTTGGTCCCTGCGTAAGCTCAGCAAATTACTTAACCTCTGAACCTCAGTTTCCTTGTCTGTAAGTCAGGGATAATGCCTCCTATCTTAGTCGGCTTTTCTGGTGCACTGTGCCTGTACTGTATAATGTCTACGATCGTGACTTGCCCTTCCTTTCAACTAGGTAGAATTGAAATGTGCACATTTGCTGCTCTTCAGAAAATCTTTTGGGAAGCAAGTTATTCCTCTCCCCTGGCATTTTCAGAGAAGCTCTCTTCTTTCATTTGTTGTTCCCTGGAATGTAGAAACCTCCCCAGATACACATTTTTCACTGTGCTGTTGATTCATTAATCGTGGGGATGCTGGGCACTGCCAGCCTTTAACCTGGATGCCCAGGAAATCCTTATAAATAAAGGATGCAGCAAAACCTAATGAGAACAGCATCATCTCAGGCTGCAGCAACAAGAGCTGTCTCCCTCCACTTCCCAGGAGGGCGCGCTCTCTGAAATCTCACTCTGTTCTGGCTAGCGTGATCAGAAAGAGCAGTGCCCAGCATCCCAGGAAGCACTCAGCATGAGTGCTTTAATCATATGCAAGGCTGAAGAAAGGCAGGAAGCAAGCAGACCCCTGCAGACAGCTTTTTACCTGCTTACTCCTGCAGGCTAGGGATGCAGCTCAGTGACTGGAAGACATTTTCAGGCAGAGCAGACAGCAAGGCCCAGAGATCACAGGCAGTCAGGTGTTGGGCAGTATCAGCTGAGGCCCCCTGTGGCCAGGGTGTGAGTGGGCTACAAAGCTGGGGCTCTCTGCAGCAGCAGGTTACACAGGGACTTGTATGACTTTCTGGGAGGGTCCCACAGATAAATGGAGGGCAACTGTATTAGGACAATTTTCATTACAAGTTATAGAAACCAACTGCCTTGCTTAAGCTGAAAGGAGCCTTTAGTTAAGGATCCCAAGGGCAAGTTGCAGCATCCTTGAGGAAGGGACTGAAGCAAAAAGGCATATAAACTCATTCTCTCCCCACTGGCATTTTGTCCCCTATATGAGCTTCCTCTGCTTTTACAATCTACTTGGGTGAACAAAAATGTTTACTGTAATAAATACCCTACATATGAATGAGTTCCATTTTGAGAGTGTGTTTATACATTCAAATTGTTCTTAAGTCCAACAAAGTAAGCCTGTGTACCCAACTAACGCAATCAGCTATATAGTACTATACTGTAATACTTGTCACACAACACGTAAACAAAAACAAAAGGTATAGAAAACATTTTTAATCTTATCGTACAGCACCTTGAAAAGTACAGTAGTACAGTAAAATAGCTGGCATTTAGGGGCTGGCATTGAATGAACAGTCAAGAAGAGTTACGATCTGGAGGAGGGAGAGGAGGCAAGGGCGGTAGAGTTGGAGGATCATCAGCCATAGGAGATGGAGGGCAAGCTGCAGTTTCACTTAGGCCTGACATGGATGGAACGCTTGTGCACATCTTTGAAAGTTCACAATTTGAAGGTTCACATGTAGGGGACTCACTGTATTCCAAAACACCCAAGCTGACATGCTGACAGGTTTTGGTTTTAGCCATCTCAAGAGATACTATTTCTTAGTCCCAGTTTCAGGTGTCTGTCAAAGAGGCTCTGATTGGCCATCATGGATCAGGTGCTCAGCACTGGTCCAATCAGATGCTGCCATGGTGGGGCACAGAGATATATTGAGTGACTACTGGGGCCCTTGGTTGTGGATCAAGGATGGACAGTGAAGGGCTTCTTTATGAACAAGGTAGACACTCCAAATGGACTACCTCAGAGGAAGGGCAGAGCAAACTGCACGGTCTGCTTCCGTCTGCAGTGCTCTGATTGAGGGGCTTCCCTAATGGCTCATATGGTAAAGAATCCGCCTGCAATGCAAAAGTCATAGGAGACTCAGGTTTGATCCCTGGATTAGGAAGATTCCCTGGAGCAGGAAATGGCAACCCACTCCAGTATTATTGCCTGGAGAATTCCATGGACAGGGGAACCTAGTGGGCTACAGTCCATAGGGTTGCACAGAGTTGGACACGACTGAAGCAGCTGAGCACTGCTCTGATCGAATCCTTATGTGCAATACCTGTCCTCTCTCAGCCAGCAGTGGAGGTGAACGCAAGCACAGGATTTGTAGGTTTGGGCTGAGAAGATGGGGATCTACCCACGGCAGCACAGGTGTGTGACCACTTTGAAAACACTATTGAGCTCTAAAAAGTGACACAATCCCTAGATAACAATGAGATCAACGGGGCTAACATCCCCTTAGAAGCTGAGAAAATAAATGAAAATAATCTACCAAGTAGTTTTTCCATAGAATATGAAGTATGGTTTTTTAACATCAAACAGCAAGTTAATGAATATCAAAATATAAAGAAATTTCACCCACCCATGATCTCATTCTGTTCTTTTTGTTCCCTCTTTCCTTCCAGCTTCTGTTCACTTGCACACAGAATCTTATATAGCTTTAAAGAGTATAAACAACATTTTGTATTCTGTATTATGTAATGACTAGTTTCCACACTGCCTTGTCATCTTTTTAACTATCTTTGTCAGTATGCCATCCTTCAAATTAAGTGTGATACATTTTACTTAGCACATAATTAAGGTCTGATTTAAAAATCTGAGACTGTGAAGTTGAAAGGAGTCTTAGGAAATCATTGAGGCCCTCCCCAAAAAATGAACCTGGAGAGGAGACTGAGTTCCCCAAGGTCATAGGGCTGGATAATTTCCAGACCCAAGGCTAGATTTCATTCATTTTCCCAAGAATATGTTTATAATTACTCACTTCATATCAGATGGCAATACATGGGTTTCATCTTCAGATCCTTTATCGTCACCTTGTGTGATCTAATTAACATGTGCTGGCCAGGAGCCGTTTCTTATTTTTCTTAATAGAAGAAAGAGTGCTTTTTAAACTCACTGTCAGGAAAATAGAGGTTGTAGAGCTGAAAGGAGTAACAGAAATTTTAAATTGGACTGGTTTCGTGACTGGTAGATAAGTCAGCATGCAAAGACATTTCTGTTTCCCAGGTTTGGCTTGCTTTCTCAATGCCCCTTACAAACTTCACAGGGATTTTAAGATTTAAGTCTGGGTATAAGTTTATGCAAGCTGTTAGTCACCTTTCTAGATGAAAAGCACCACAGGATTATGCTTGAAAATGTTCCCTGCTTCAGTACAGATTCCTTTGGAGTAATTCAGCTATAGTATGATTTTGAGGGAGAAATGATTGAACAGATATATTTCAAAACACATTTGCATTTAAAAACGGGTTTATCAGCTAAAAGAACTATTCTTGAAAGGTACACATGCAGGGCAAATTTAGAACAAGCAGAACAATTTAGACATGATAGCTATGAATTGCCCAAAAGCTTAAAATACAGGGGGCTCTGATCATACAGAATCCTGGGCATGGATTGAATCATGAATATCTGGTGTTTTTCTTTGGAAAATGTATTGGAACAGGAAGTCTTGTCACTGCTGTAATGCCACAGACCAATCCAAAATATTCTAGGCATGCATCAGTGCGATGGTAAACACTCATTTGACCAGAAAAAAAAACAGTGAAGAAGCCTAAGTTTTTGATACAGAGAAGGGGGTGGGCTCTGGAGTCAGATTACTTGAGTTGGTGTCTTGGTCCTGCCACTTAGTGCATATATGATCTTGACTGGGTCTCAGTTTGCTCATCTGGAAAATGGAGAGAATACTCTTTAATTCATAGAATTGTTGATTTGGTTGTGTTAAATCATGTTTCGTAGTACCTCTCAAACTCACATGTCAACACAGATCAGTTGGGATCATGCTAAGATGCAGTAGGGACAGAGAAGCACAAATATTGTCTGATCTCATTTATACGTAGAGGCCGAAAAAGCCAAACTCATAGAAGCAGAGTAGGCAGTGGTTGCCAGGTGCTGGAGGGCAGGGGAGATGGGGAGAAGAAGATGGGCAAATGGTACAAACTTCCAGTAGTTATAAGAGGAGTAAGTTTGGGGAGCTAATTTCAGCATAGCGACTATAGTTAATGATTCTATATTGTGTACTTGAAACTTACTAAGAGAATTAATCTTAAATGTTCTTATCATAACAATAACAAAATTGTAATTATGGGACATGAAGGATATGTTAACTAACCTATTGTGGTAAACATACGTATGAATATGTATATGGTAAACAATATATGCATCAAATCATCACATTGTATGCCTTTAACTTATACAGTATTATATGTCTGTTTATCTCAATAAAGCTGGAAAGAAAGAGGTAAAACAGAGATGCAGTAGAGCTGCTAACTGGATTTCTAGCAGGCTCCATTGACAGCTGCCTTGCTTGTCTCCTGGCGATGCTTGGAGCAGTGATGATGCAAAGAGCCTGTTCCACGGGCAGCATTCAGTAGTGCCAGTTGTTATCCTTCAGGTGGATCTCGCCTTCTTATTCTTTCCTGCCGTTGCTCCTGCATACCCAGTCCTTTCATTTCTTTCCCTCTGTTCTTGAGAAGTCTTCCAGACCTTTGTTCTAGCTAATCTTGTCAGGTTCGAGCGATTGACTGCATAGACATTTACAGTGTGTGTGTATGTGTATGTGTGAGCATACGCATGTGTGTGTGTGTATATATGAGGGAGGTGGCAGAGATGCTGAAATAGTCAAGCTCAGGTTTGGAAAAAGCAGTTCCATCTTGACCATGTCTTCCACAATGACTTACACTTGCTAATGGAAGGGAACTCAGTCTTCCCTGAGTTATAAGGACCTTTGGAGCAATTAGTCAGTTTAAAGTTTAGGCTCACTTGGCAGAGCTTTCAGCGGGTGTCCCCCTCCCTTCCCCAGCCCCCGATGCCTCTGAGCAAGGGGTGCCATCCTCATGTCCTGTAGGGAAAGGCTCCTGGCCGGAACACTGCTTTTCTACCAGCTTCCTCTCACCTCCGTCTGGAGTCCACCTGGCCTCCATCCTTGTGTATCTGTGTAGACACAACCACAGTGGTGTAACTTGGGCTCTGCTGTCTTGGCACCCTCGGGGCTTGGTGGTGCCCTCTGTTTATTTGACCCTATTTCAAACCTTACTGGCCTTATAGATCCTCTGATCATCAGCCACACTCTCCATCTGGTCACTTGGCCTCTCACAATGGCCACCCAAGGCGGGCCCCTTGCTCTCAACTCTGCATCCTTCTTTAACCCTGAACACTCTGTGTGAACAGAGATGTTCAGGGCACCGAGTCCCGACCACTGTCTTTCTGCACATCCCACACTGTCATCTGCATATTGTGGCTGCCCCATGGTGACCCAGGTGCAGGACAAGGTCCTCTCCCCAGGAACTCTAAATGGGAAGGGCACTGGGCCTGCTCTGCATTCAGCTTTTCCTTCTTTCCGCTCAGAGTTTCTATCTGTCCCCACTCCCTGCCCTGATTTTAGGCTTAGAAGTAGGGGGTGTCTCAGGCAGCTACTTCTTCCCAGGTTTATCCTTTCCAGAACCTTCCACTTTCTCCCAGAAAGGTCTCTACTTTCTCTCTTGTCTGTTGGGAATTGTTCTACATTGTAACTTTCTTCTTTCCTACTTAAGGACTCTTCGATCTAGATGGGTCCAGCCTACTGCCCTTTCTCTGAGGCAGTAAACCACATGCCCCTAACCCACATAATGGAAAGAAAAGATGGGAAGGGAATATTTTTGCTCGTTGAGAATTAGATTAAAAATAGTTTAAAAATATTTTCCCTATTATATATTATAGTTGCTGCATATACAATAAGAATGAAAAATGAAACTTCTTTGCTTTTTCTTTTGTTCTTAGCAGATGTTACCCACCTATCACATTACACAGTGTTTAGGCAGCCAGGAACAACCAACAAGAGCTGGATTTGGAAATAGAACTCTTTTCTATCACTAGTATAGAATTAAGTTTAAGGAAGATAAAGAAAATAAGCAAAGTCTAAACCTCACATCCAAATAGGGAATGTAAGTTTTAAATTTGGGAACTCTATAATTAGAAATCACTTTAAAGTATGAAATCACTACCCCATAATGATTATCCCCAAATGGTTATTCACCCTCTTCCTGTATCACTCTAATGACAGGGAACTCTCTACCCATTGATAGTGAATTGCATTTTTATACTGTTCTAAGTAGTAGAAAGATAGTATTTGTACCCACTCATTGCAACTGGATTCTACACGTGACATATTTAATTCCCATCCATACCATTGCCCTTCAGCTGTCTGAAGGCAGCCATCATGGCTGCCATTAGTGTCTGTTTTCTAGGTTCAGTCTGCCCAATTATTTTCATTGGCACGACTTCCAGCCTCCTCAGTAGCTTAGGACCGTTCTGTGGATCTTTCCCTATTTGATAAGCCTCTGAAAAAGCCATGGAGTTAACTTTGATGGCGAGTCCCCCCTCTTCCCTACACACTGTGGGGGTTTTTGTTGTTGTTGCTATTTGTTTGTTTTGAAAATTGGACACAGAAGTTACATTAAAGGTACCAATTGCTGGGGATGTGTAAGAGTCTCTGCCACCTGTAGCCTGTTGCTTTGTGCTCAGAAACTCCAATGTGTCCGGTACACATCCTCCTTTTCTCCCCCTCCCCACACCTGTGTTTTTCTCTGTCTCTCTCTCTCTCTCACACACACACACACACACACACACACACACACACCTCTGGGCAGCATCATTTCTCAGCTGGCTACTTAGAGCAGCAGCTTGTAAATGCTTGTTTTACTGTTTGCTTGTCTGAACTACAGGCTTAATATGGAGGCTGCAGGAGAAAATGTTTTAAACCCAAGCAGTGCAGTTGAAATCACTTCATTTTGAGATATCTGTGAAAGTATTCTATTGAAATCAGTTAGGAAAGTCCTGAAAAGGACTTGCTAATGCCTTCTCAGTTTTGCCACCAGACGATTTGGTGTTTATTAAATGGGCAGGAATCCGGCAGAACCTTATTTCTGGGGCTAAGGAACTGGGATTAAAATGAATGATGATAATAAGAACAGCCAACATGACTGAGCATTTTCTATGTGCCTGTCTGGCCCTGTTCTGCCTGCTTTATATTTATGAACTTGTTTAATATTCACAAGTTTGGCCTCTTGCCCAAAGTTGTGACCTGCTAAGTGGTGGAGCCAGTCTGAGCCCACATGCCCTGGCTCCCGAGCCCATGCATTAATGGTATTGTCTCTAGTAACACACAACTCCTGTCAGCAGTCAGAAGTAAGCACATTTACCAAACTTGTAAAGCAAAAATTCCCAAACTGTGTGGTTAATGTCTCGCTGTCTCAGTGCCTTCATGTGTAAAATGTGCTAATGTAAATTTGTGGGGGGTGTGTGTGTGTGTTCAGTTACTAAGTCCTGTCTGACTCTGCAACCCCATGGACTGTAGTCTGCCAGGTTCCCTTGTCCATGGGGTTTCCCAGGCCAGAATACTGGAATGGGTTGCCATTTCCTCCTCCAGGGGATCTTCCCAACCCAGGGATCAAACCTGCATCCCCTGCACTGGCAGGCGGATTCTTTACCATCGAGCCACCTAGGAAGCCCCATAAACTAGCAGTGCTATTTATATAAATATAAATGGTGCTCAAGATGCATTTTCTTCTACTCTCCTTCCCCAAAACACATAATTTCAATTGGTTTAAAAACAAGACCACATCATTCATTCAAATTTCATGCCTGATGGATTTTATCCTACTAAGACCCCAGAGTATTTCTTTAGGGTTTTAGCTGATGGGAGTTAGTCCTCCTGGCTTCTTGCATGCACCGTGCTCTTGTGGTTTCTCCCATTTCTGAAATGTGCCTCCATGTCCACCCAAGTTCCATCCACGTTTACAAGTTTCTACCTGGCCCATCTCCTCCATGAATCCCTGGAGCACCATACCCTACTTTGAGCCACTGTTTGTCTTAACGTGAACACAACACAGTTGTATTCCACCAACAAACATTTCTGAGCATTTATTACATGCCTAGAATGATTCTGGATCAAAAATTCTCAACCACAGCACTATTGACATTTTTAGTGGTTTGATGGTTACTCTTTTATGTGTCTATTTAACTGAGTATAAGGGTACCCAGGTATTTGGGCAAATACTACTCTGGGTGTTTCTGTGAGGGTGTTTTGGGATGAGATTAATGTTTAAATTGGTGAACTTTGAGTTAAGCAGATTGTCTTCCCTAATGCTGGATAAGCTTTATCCAACCAGTTGAAGGTTTGAATAGCACAAAAGGCTTACTCTTGTCTGAATAAAAGAAATGATGGCCTTTGAACTGGGACGTCAATCAGCTCTTCCAAATTCAATAACAGCCTGCCAGCCTTCAGACTTGGACTGGGACATCTGCTCTGTAGATTTTGGATTTGTCAGCCTCCATAAGAG
>SJYQ01104583.1:149566-177876 GCA_006410935.1 Redunca redunca
ATGATATTATAAATGTGCTATATGTTAATATTATTATAAACATAATAAATGTTATCATATTATAACTAAGATGAAACAGAATAAAATGTAAATAAATATGAATTTGGTATTTACTCACCCTGTTCCTCTCAGTTCAGTTCAGTTCAGTTCAGTCGCTCAGTCGTGTCCGACTCTTTGCGACCCCATGAATTGCAGCATGCCAAGCCTGCCTGTCCATCACCAACTCCCAGAGTTCACTCAGACTCAATGTCCATTGAGTTGGTGATGCCATCCAGCCAGCTCATCCTCAGTCGTCCCCTTTTCCTCCTGCCCCCAATCCCTCCCAGCATCAGAGTCTTTTCCAATGAGTCAACTCTTTGCATGAGGTGGCCAAAGTACTGGAGTTTCAGCTTTAGCATCATTCCTTCCAAAGAACACCCAGGGCTGATCTCCTTCAGGATGGACTGGTTGGGTCTCCTTGCAGTCCAAGGGACTCTCAAGAGTCTTCTCCAACACCACAGTTCAAAAGCATCAGTTCTTCGGCACTCATCTTTCTTCACTGTCCAACTCTCACATCTGTACATGACCACTGGAAAAACCATAGCCTTGGCTAGACGGACCATTGTTGGCAAAGTAATATCTCTGCTTTTCAATATGCTATCTAGATTGGTCATAACTTTCCTTCCAAGGAGTAAGCCTCTTTTAATTTCATGGCTGCAGTCACCATCTGCAGTGATTTTGGAGCCCAGAAAAATAAAGTTAGTCATTGTTTCCACTGTTTCCCCATCTATTTCCCATGAAGTGATGGGACCGGATGCCATGATCTTCGTTTTCTGAATGTTGAGCTTTAAGCCAACTTTTTCACTCTCCTCTTTCGCTTTCATCAAGAGGCTTTTTAGTTCCTCTTCACTTGCTGCCCTAGGGTGGTATCATCTGCATATCTGAGGTTATTGACATTTCTCCTGGCAGTCTTGATTCTAGCTTGTGCTTCTTCCAGCCCAGCATTTCTCATGATGTACTCTGCATCCTCTGGAGAACACTAATTCAGGCAGGATAATTCTTTGTTGAGGGAGCTGTCCTATGCATCGGATGTTTAGCAGCATCTTGACCTCCACCCACCTGATGCCAAATAGACCCCACCGCAGTCTAGTTGTGACCATCAGAATGTGTCCACAAACTACCAGCTGTCCTCTGGGGTGCAGAATTTTCTGGTTGAGAACCACTGCTCTAGGCATACTTAGGAGTCAGCAGTAAAAGTCAGGAGTGAATACGGGACAATTAACTATTAACTGGTGAAACATTTTGCTATCTCAATTTTAGCTAAACTTTTGATGTTCTGTTTTGGAGGGAGGAATTGAGAGAAATGACAGCAAACTTTACAGAAAAATATGGAAGGTTTCTTTCATTGGGGAAGGAAAATCTTGTGGAATATGAAGTAAGAAAAGCTTGCAGGCTGTTTGTGCCAGATAAGTGCAATTACTTTTCAAGTATTGAAAGATTCGTTAATGAGGGAAAAATTACCCATATGCCTCAGCTCTACTGACTAACTCTAGTGAGCACAAAATCTGTGCAGTTCCACTTATAAATTCCTCTTGAGTCCTGATATTTTTGAGGGATTATGTGATTCTTCAAATGAATCCATAACCCATTGTCGGTCCTGGACACGTTTAATAACAGAATTCTGGGAGAGTAAGATTAAGAGACACAATCCTTCAGTCTTTCTCCAAACAGTTTTATTACAGAAATGATTCATGGACTGGGAGTCACTGAAATTGATCATTCGTAATTTATATTCTTCACAGACAGAGCTTTTGAGGTTCTTTTCCTTAGTTGTTCAATGTCAGTTATCCAATGAAAGTTGCCAGTTGTTCAATGAAAATTTGGCTCAATTTTCTAAGAAATCCACAATCTCAAAAACATTCATAAGCCTGTAGGGAACTGAGAGGTGACTCTGGGCTGGTTTTAGCTAGCTGTGCATGGCTGAATATACAAAGCATTAAAGCTAATCTGAGACACAATATGACAATCAATAGCAATACAGTATGTGCTGAACAGTAAAACTTAATATTAGTTTTACAACAAGAGGCAAGATACAAGTCAAGTTGGGGAGGGCAGAGCCAGGGGTGGAAAGCTTTCAGCTGGATTTAGGAACAACATCGTACCGAACTGGATGCTGGAGCTGGCCTGGGCACTTTGGGCAGAGTTCAGAGTTGGGCTCCAGCACCTCTGCTCTCCTTGTCAGCAATTGTGATTTATGAAATGGAGCTGATGTAAAAGGAGTCAGTTTCTGCCCTACCTTGTGGCAGAGCTGTAGGACTTGAAGGGGGTTATATGATATAACTCCCTGTTGTGTAGATGAGGAATTGAAAGTCCAGAGTGGTGATATGAGAATTTTAACAGTGACATTAACTTCAATGGCGTGTTAATCGTCTGTCAGACACTTGGCTGAGTGCTCTACGGACATCACATCTTAATCTTAATGAGGCAGACACTGTTATGATCCCATAGTCACAGACCAGGAAACTGGAGTCAGGAAATTTTGATCACACTGGAAGCGAAAAGCTGACATTACTCAAGTCTAGTACCTTCAGCAATCTGGTGTGTTTCTTATTTTGCTGCTGAATTTCCTCATCTGTAAAAGTCTTTCATTCTTTTGCTCCCTTCTTCTCTTCCTCCCTTCAGCACAGGCCACTGAGCACTTATCCTAGACCAGGCACCATCCCAGACTCTGGGAAAGCAGCTAGCAGCTTCTGTAGTTCAGAGCTATTAGCATTGGAGGCCAGTCTAGGAGAGATAAAAGTAGGAGCCAGTGTTTCTTAGTCTTGTTGTTCATTTGCTCAGTCATGTCTGACTCTTTGCAGCCCCATGGACTGCAGCATGCCAGGCTTCCCTGTCCTTCACTATCTCCGGGAGTTTGTTCAAACTCAAGTCCACTGAGTCAGTGATGCTTTCCAACCACCCCCTCCCATGCCACCCTCTTCTCCTTTTGCCTTCAATCTTTCCTAGCATCAGTGTCTTTTCCCATGTGTCAGCTCTTCACATCAGGTGGCCAAAGTATTGGAGCTTCATCTTCAGCATCAGTCCTCCCAATGACTATTCAGGGTTGATTTCCTTTAGGATTGACTGGTTGATCTTGCAGTCCAAGGGACTCTCAGTAGACTAGTCTTTCTGAAAACCAATGTGTAAAGAAAGGGGTTTTGGCCCCAGAGGACTGGGATAACCCTTGGTGACCATGACGCTGGCCTGAGCAGGCCAAAGGGCCAGGCTGACAGTGGATGGCTTATCACTGGGGTGGGCCTTGCCCCCTGATTTCTTCTCAGGTGATCAAGAGCTGTGGACGTGGACAGCTGAAATGACGGGCCTGCGGAGAGATGAATTTAGTTTTGTTGGACACCACAGTTAGCTTTTGTTGAGTTTACAAAGAGGTGAAATGGCACAGAAGGGAAGCCTTGCTGTGGGGGCCTTGAGGATGGGATGTACAGTCTTGGGTGGTACCTGGGGTTTGGCTTTGTCAGGACACCAGTATACCTGTTTTGTAATCACTAACTTGCCCATCTGCTCAGCAGGCTCTGAGCTGTTGATGACTAGGAATGCTATCTTGTTCTTTTTATCTCAAATGTCAAGATGGTTTCTGGCCTGCTTCATATTCATTGAGTATTTGTTAAACAATTGGGAGATCCCAGTCTTGCAGTGTCTAGCAGCTGGGCTTTGTGAGGTACATTTAGAGTTTATGTGGACCAGGGGAACTGATTGAGGTCAAACCTGAATGATATGTACATACAGTGAGTGTATGTCCCAGATTTTTTGGAACAGACCCCGTTTCAAATATTCTCTCCAGTTTTTCCTCTAAGTACATTTTTATCTGTCAGGCTTAGTGCTCTGAAATTTTGGTTTGGAAAATATGCACAGTGCAGCAAAGACGCTGACTTGTTATCTCGCTGTGGCTGGACTACTGAGGTCTGTGTTCTCCTGGGTGTCAGAGACTTGAGACCCTGAATAAGTAATAAGAGGGCTGTGTGGTGAGCACAGATGTAGCAGAGCTGTGGGTTTATTTAATTACTGTCTTTTCTGACCTATTTCTGTATGTGGGTATATCAGTCAGTCTTTTCCAGAGAAACAGAACCAGTAGGATGTATTTCAAAGAATTTGCTCACCCGGCTGCGGGGGCTGGTAAGTCTGAAACATGTAGGAAAGGCCAGCAGGCTGAAACTCCTCGGCAGGAGCTAATGATGCAGTCTGGAGGGAGAATTTCTTCTTCCTCAGGGAAAACTCAGTTTTGCTCTTAAGGTTTCAACTCAGTGGATAAGACTCACTCACATTATCAGGGGCCATTCCCTTTACTTAAGGTCAACTGATTGTGGATGTTAACTTCATCAACAAAGTGCCTTCACAGCAACACCTAGATTAGTGTTGGGTTAAGTAACTACGTGCTATAGCCTAGCCAGATTAACAAAAAACTAAGCTGAAACTCCCAATATTTTGGCCACCTGATGCGAGGAATTGACTCACTGGAAAAGATCCTGATGCTTGAAAGATTGAAGGCAGAAGGAGAAGGGGACGACAGAGGATGAGATGGTTGGGTGGCATCACCGACTCCATGGGCATGAGTTTGAGCAGTCTCTGGGAGTTGGTGATGGACAGGGAAGCCTGGCGTGCTGCAGTCCATGGAGTTGCAGAGTCAGACACGACTGAGTAACTAACTGAACTGAACTGACCCATCATTGCAGGTGAAATATGAATTGCCCACAATCTGTCCCAGAAGGATAATATAAAGGAACAATCGTGAGTTTGGGCAAATTCTGGCAAATGTGGGGGCAGGATTATCTGATAAACTGCTGTTCTCCTCCCCGAAGAGGGACAGCCACAGCCTGTTGACCTGCTTATTAATCCCAGTGGGTTGCTAGCAAAATCTTTGAAGTATCCCCGCAAGGAGACTGCTGCTCTAGCCCCAGGAGGGAGAAATTTTGGAATAATACTCACTTTTCTTTCCCCCTTTTATGGGAAAGTGAAGTGAAGTGAAAGTTGCTGAGTCGGGTCTGACTCTTTATGACACCACAGACTGAACTCTTCAGTCCACAGAATTCTCCAGGCCAGAATACTGGAGTGGGTAGCCCTTCCCTTCTCCAGGGAATCTTCCCAACCCAGGAATCTCACTGGGGTCTCCTGCATTGCAGTTGGTTTAAAGAATACAATTCGATTCCTGGGTTGGGAAGATCTGTTGGAGAAGAGATAGGTTACCCACTCTAGTGTTCTTGGGCTTCCCTTGTGGCTCAGCTGGTAAAGTATCCGCCTGTAATTCAGGAGACCTGGGTTTGATCACTGGGTTAGAAAGGTCCCCTGGAGAAGGGAAAGGTTACCCACTCCAGTATTTTGGCCTAGAGAATTCCATGGACTGTGTAGTCCATGGGGTCACAAAGAGTCGGAAACCACTTTCACTTTCATGGGGAAAGGTGCCTGATTTGATTGGTGTTGGAAGAGGCATTCTGTTATGGGCCCTGAGCATCTCTAGGTGTTCTTTCTGTGTAAGCCATGAATGCAAGAGCCTGATTGCTCTTCACTCAGACCATTACTCAGGATTGCTTTGGCAGTGAGCAACCTTGAGAAAGGAGGTAATGACTTTCCTGGGACAAAGAGGAGACTTGCCTCTACTTGCTATAAAAATGGTGAAACATCCAAGCTCTGACTTCCTCTCCTATAATAATCCTCTGCATATTCAGGGTCCATCTAGAAATACCTGCATTGTTCCCTTAGGACCTGGGGGGCAACTAGTGTGAACATCATGCTGACACTGGCTATTGCATGTACTGTGAGTAATAAAACCCTTTGTCTCTGATCTAGTCGTTTGTCTCGTATCTTCTTGCCAGCCTCCCTGAAACTGTTGCAGGGGAGTTTGTTAGCTTGTTAGGATAAAAATCTCAGACCCTTTACAATTTTTTACAGTAAGAGGCCTTGATTCCCTGTAGGCAACATTTATTTGTTTCACATTCCTAGCCTTTCCTTCCTCCTCCATGCAAAGAGGGTCTATTCTGGATACCAAACTTTCCCTACTCCACAATCTCATTGCAAGAGTATATATAGTAAGAATTGTTTTGGCTTTCCAGCTCTGTCATTAAGAAAGCTGCTGTGTTGATTCCTGGTTGGGCTTTTCCCAGGTGGTTTAGAATCTGGTGGGACAAGAGTAGAACATCTAGGTTCTTCTAGAAATCCCAACTTGTACTGAGTACCAGGCTCTCCTGCATTGCAGTTGGTTTAAAGAATACAATTCGATTCCTGGGTCGGGAAGATCTAGAAGCTGAGAGTTTCTAGATCTTAGTGAGTTTCTACCATACACAAGGACCTATAGTAGATTCTACAGGGGACATAAGACAACATACACTTTCTAGAAGCTGAGAGTGCCACTGTGAAAAAGAAAGGTCCCTGCTGTATTGTAGCTGATAGTGTTAGTGGGAGAAGGGAGCCTGAACAGATATAAGAAGATAATGTGCAGTTTCAAGAGCAACACACCATGACTGCCTGCAGATCACATCCCTTTGTCTAACATTTTCTTCGTTTTGAGTTTGATTCATGATTCACATTTAAATCATCCTAGTTGGATTTAGATTATTCTTAGGTTTGTAAGTAATACATTTACAAACTATCTCTTGGGAAGTTATTTCTGCAGTGGTTAAGCTCATCATTATATATGTTGATTTGTACCAAATTCATTCACAGAGGGTGACATCACTATAATTTTGGAGTAAATTACATTCTAACCATGCCTTATAAAATAACTCAATCAACCATACAGAATTCAGTATTAAAACTTAGATTATAATGTGGATATTGAAATTATTTTAGGTACATAATGCATATAACCAGATCATTTAATATAATCCTAAATTCTACTTTCATTATGTTTTTCAGCAAATAGACTCAGAGTAGAAATTGAGGAATCTATCTGTAAATCTACCCATCTATTGTCAGTCACTGTGCTAGGCACTAGGAATATAGAGGTAGCTAAGAATAGATATTTCAAATGCTCCAGTCTCCTAAAAGGACAAATGCAGTTCAGTCATGCATATAGTGAAAATGACCAAATATTGCAGAAGTTTGACTGGTACTTATTAAGGCAATAGCCCTCAGAGCTACAGCCAATCTTGGAGAATATAAGTTTTCTTCTTGTCGGTTTAAATGCAGGAATGAGCCTCTATATTCCTGTGCATGAGCTGATAATCCAAAAATAACATGTCCAAATGTTATCTGTGATTTTTCCATAATATGTATATGTTTCTGAAATGAAATTTATAAAAGACAACATAATTCAATTTATAAACATTTAGTGAGTTTCTACCATACACAAGGACCTATAGTAGAGTCTACAGGGGACATAAGACAAGATACATGCCCTTGAAGAATTTGCAGTCAAGTGAGGACATTCATTATTATCATAGATTTACGAGTCTACTTGTCAGGCAAGGGTCTCCCCTTTCAACATCATGACTCCTTTATGACTTTGTGATGCTTTTATCAACAGTATGTTGGCTTTAATGTCTTTGTATTAACCCAAATAACCAGTCAACATAACTATATTGCAGGAAATGAATGAAAGGCTATAAGGGAGGATGATGAGGAGATAGGAGAGGAACTCACAGTAACACCTATTCTATAGGGGACACTTTATGATTAATACATTCCCAGAAGAATCCAGGAAGTAGGTATTCTTGTTCTTTACCCCCCAACCCCCGCCTTTTTTATTTTTAGCAGATGACAACATTAAAGCTCAAACATTTCCTTAAACCCAGACAGCAAGCAGCAGACCTGGGATTTTTAGGTCTGTTTAATATCAAAGCCCAAGCTTTGTCTGCTATAGTTAACTCATAACCTTCCAAAAATGTATGTGTGTTTTCTGAAGCAAGCTAACAAATAAACAAGCAAGCAAGAACGCACCTAACAAAAGAAAGAAAGCAGTGAATTTTGTGGCTGCTGCTGCTGCTGCTAAGTTGCTTCGTGTCCGACTCTGTGTGACCCCACAGACGGCAGCCCACCAGGCTCCCCCATCCCTGGGATTCTCCAGGCAAGAACACGAGTAGGTTGCCATTTCCTTCTTGAATTTTGTGGCATTGGAGGTATTTACAGTAAACTGAATAAATATTGGCAGAGATACAGAGGGGGTTAAAGCGTTGAGTCGGGGGTGAACAGAGTGATACCAAAATTGCTTTCAACTCTGGATTCAACTTCTATGAAAGTGCAAGCAGAATGTGCACCTACTTCCCTTTTTGTGAGATCCTCCCCCAATGTGCTCTACCATGAATGCAAAGAGTCATTGGAATAGATATTGGAAAAACAAGGCCCATGGCCCATATCACTATAGAACTTATCAAGATGCACAGCAGTTCATCCTGCTGGAAGTTTAGCTTGTGTTATGTGTATGTTTCCCATTTGTTCCATGGAGGAAGTTCCTACAAGTCAATCATGCCAGCTTTGGAGGAAAAAAATTTTAGCTTTGAAGAAGCTCCTTTCCCAAGGGGAAGGAGACAACTAGACCTTTTTTGATTTCAGATCCTATTTTGGACTGAATGTTTGTATCTTTGCAGATTCATATACTGAAACCCTAACCCACAGTGTGATGATATTTGGAAGTGAGGCCTTTGGGAGGTAAATTAGATCAGGTCATGGAAGTGAGGGCAGGGGGCACAATGGGATTAGTGCTGTTGGAAGAAGAGGAGGAGGAATAGAGTCCTTTCTGTCTTTCTCTGTGAGCACACCACAAGAAGGTAACCATCTGAAAGCCAGGGCTTGGGCTCTCACCAAAAACTGAATCTGCTGGCATCTTGACCTTGGACTTCCCAGCCTCCAGAGCTGTGAGAAGTAAATGTCCAAAATTTAAGTCAGCCAGTTTATGGTGCATTGTGTCGCAGGCCATGTTGACTGAGACAGACCCCTTAAGGCTATTGTTCCAATCATTTTTAAGAGTTGGGCTGGTGGTCCTATTTGGGGAAACCTGTTTGGGAAGAGAGCTTGTGATAACATCCTTTGAGTTTCACAGATTGAAAGGTAGTGTGATTTTGGGGGATAGAGAGTGAAGTGAAGGTAGGGGAGCAGTGAGAATCTCTGGCACAGTATTTGGGCAACTGAGTCCTTGGAACATGGGTGTGCAGGACCAGAAATCACAGAGCATTGGGAGCTGCAACCTGGGAACCTGAGCTGCAGCCTCACTGGCTGAACTGAGCTCTGTAGGAGTGTGGGATCTTTCTCCACATTCTGAAGACCATGTTCAGTAGTGTCACCAAATGGCAGTGAGCAACAGTGACAAGGTAGACTGATTGGACACCAGAGACTCGCTGTCCCAGTCTCTCTTTGGACTGTGAAAATCTCTAGTGTTTCTGCATTTTGTTTGTTTGCTTTTTGCTTGTTTTCTAAACTATTCATAGGAAGGAAGAAGCCCAGAAAGCAGGGCCAGAGCAGGGTAAATTTGAGTGAAAAAGTCATTGCTGAGAGTTGCAGCAGGAAATGGTGGAGCAGTCAGTCCCTCAGGGCCACCAGGTACCTCTCTTCTAAGTAGAGGAGACAAGCTGGGGCTGAGAGGGGCAGACACTTCCAGCCATACTCTGGTTCCTTGCAGTGGCTGGGCAGCCATAGTCTTAAAAAAAACTCAGCATCTTTATTACTCTTGGTCTCGGAACTCCCAGACTTGACATCTCAATAATATAAGAAAGTTTTAGAGAGTGAAAGTGATAGTCACTCAGTCATGTCCAGCTTTTTGTGACCTCATGGACATGGGATTCCTCAGGCAAGAATACTGAAGTGGGTTGCCATTTCCTTCTCCAGGGGATCTTCTTGACCTGGGGATAGAACCCAGGTCTCTTGCATTGCAGGCAGATTCTTTACCATCTGAGCCATCAGGGAAAGTTCTAGATGGAAGCCTTATTTAGATTCTGAAGGGTAGTTATACATGGAGTCATAGTGTTCAGATATTTGGAGACTGGGGTATTTGGCACTTATGAACAGCAACAGCAATGACAACAACAGAGAAATATAGATCTATAGGTTTAATAGTTAACATTTGGATTTTGTCATGATACAGATTTACAAAAAACAAATAACAACAATAACCCTGGCATGTGTGATGTGGTTGAGCGATGGATCTTTGAGAGCACTCCTAGACATTCCCCTGGAGTTTCAGGCAACAGAATGAGATTGGCTGGTGAATAAAGCCCTTGGCTCTGGGTACCCTGAGTATTTGTGTCCTGCAGTCCTATTTTATGAGGAGCTGAGAGCAAATGCCAAGGGATAGGACTGGAGGAGACCTGTCTTTTTTCCTTACAGTGTATTAGTTACTCACTTCCTCTGGGTCAACCTCTGAGATTCACTCATGTCTGATAAGTGCTTACTAAACCTGAGCAAGTATCCAGAGAAAGACCCTGGCACGGCAGCCCATTCCAGTCTTCTGGCCTGGAGAATCCCATGGACAGAGGAGCCTGGTGAGCTCCAGTTCATGGGATCGTAAAGAATCTTGCAGGACTGAAGCAATAGAGCACACATGTACTCTCATCATCGTATCTAGGGGTGCTGTCTGCTTTCTCAGAACGTTCCTTTACTTCCTCCCTGTGTTTGACTTTGTTTGCTTCCTTAGCACCAGGAATTACTTTCAGAGATGTGGGGAATCTGATCATGTGCTCTGAAAGTCCCCTCACTTAGGGGAGGGTCTGATGTTTCTTCAATCTTTACCAGCCAAGGGTCTGATGGCTACTTGGTGAAATCCTGGCCAGCTTTGGAGAAGGAGGCCCGATAGGAACTTTGAAGATTCTGAAGATAAACACTTTCCTTCTGTTCTGGTCCTCCCCTTACCTTCATCATATATGTCACCAACTCTTACTGCAAAGCCGTTGCTGCCTCTCCTTCCCTCTGCCTCCTTCCATGCTTCTCTCATTTCTCCCCTGAGTGACTGACAGCATTGTAAATAATTTCCCTGTATTCAAATTCTTACTGTTCTTGTCCATTCTCTGAACAGCTACCCAGGAACTTCTAAAGTACACATCTGTTCATGCCATTCTCTCGTTTGAGAACACTCATTGGTTCCCTATCACTCTCAGGGTACTTTGGATATTCACTCCTCCCTGAAATACCCATCCTCTTTTTCCTTTCTGGAAAAGAATTAGTCATTTATCACCTCCTCTGTGAAGCTGTCCAAGATTCCTTTGGGTGGGGTTACTCCCTTTTTTGCTGTTGCTGTTCAGTCGCTAAATCACGTCTGACTCTGCAACCCCATGGACTGCAGCATGTCAGGCTTCCCTATCCTCCACTATCTCCCAGAGTTTCCTCAAATTCATGTCCACTGAGGTGGTGATGTTAACCATCTCATCCTCTTCCTCTCCCTCTGTGCTTCTCCTCCTGCCTTCCATCTTCCCAGCATCAGGGTCTTTTCCAATGAGTTGGCTCGTCACATAGGGGGCCAAAATATTGGAGCTTCAGCCTCAGCAACAGTCCTTCCAATGAATATTCAGGATTGATTTCCTTTAGGATTGACTGGTTTGGCCTCCTTGCAGTCCAAGGGACTCTCAAGGGTCTTCTCCAGCACCACAATTCAAAAGCATCAATTCTTTGGCACTCAGCCTTCTTTATGGTCCAACTCTCACACCTGTACATGACTACTGGAAAAACCATAGCTTTGACTATACAGACTTTTGTCAGCAAAGTAATATCTCTGGTTTTTTATATGTTTTAATATCTCTGGTATTTAATATCTTATCTACCTAGACAAGAAGTTTTTCTTCCAAGGAGCTAGTGTCTTTTAGTTTCATGGCTGTGGTCACCATCTGCAGTGATTTTGGAGCCCAAGACAATAAAATCTGTCACTGCTTCCACATATTCCCCATCTATTTGCCATGAAGTAATGGGACTGGGTGCCATGATCTTAGACATTTATTCTTTTAAAAAAATGAGAAGAAATAATTTTACTTGTTCATTGATTTTTCAATTAACTCATGGGCACAGTTTAAAATTAGTCTTATTTACAAACTTAGTTAATTACATTCCCTTAAACATCTTCAACCATGTTTATCATTTTAATATATTTTCTTTTTAAACACTTCAAATGCCTGGCAGGGTACACTTAAAATATTAATAAGCAAAACCCTCTTAAGCATTTAAATTACTCCTATATCCAATAAATGAATAATTACAGTAAATCAAGTTCTACTAGACATGACATAGCTATTTATAGACTTAAAATTCTCTTGTACGTTTCTGCTAAAAATTAAAAGTGTCAGATTCTCTCAAATATGACAAACACTTTCAGGGTTGTGTTTAATTGTCCAGTGTGGAAGTGATACTTGCATTCCATGCTTAACTTGCAAGGATGTTGTGAAGACATAGCACTCAGATGATACAAACAAGCTATGAAAAAAATTAAGATGCAGTTTTCATACCAGGAGAAAGCTAACCTCTGTCAAGGACACACTTGAACCATGTCTTAAAAGGTGAGGATGAGTTTTCTTGTTTTCTTTTCCTTCCCCACATGAAAACTCACTTTGAAAAAGAGCAGATAATTTAGATGAAGTTCAAATGACTAGTAGAGACCTCCTGTGCCTTCTCTTTCAGAGGCATGATACTGATATCATAGCTAAATCTCTTTTTAAAAAAGTATAGTTGGTTTACCATGTTTCAGGTGTAGAGTGAAGTGATTTAGCCATATATACCTTGTTGTTTATCTATTTTGTATATAGTAGTGAGTATCTGTTAATTCCCTATTCCCAATTTCCCTCCCCCACTACTTTCCCATTTGGTAACCATAAGTTTGTTTTCTATGTCTGTGAGTCTATTTCTGTTTTGTAAACAAGTTAATTTGTATTATTTTTTTAGATTCCACATATAAGTGATGTCATAATATTTTTCTTTATCTGATTTACTTCACTTAGGTATCTCTAGGTCCATCCATATTGTTGTGAATGGCATTATTTCTTTTTTATGGCTGAATAATATTCCACTGTGAGTGTATGTGTGTGTGTGTGCATAGACACAGATACATATATGTATGTACACCACTACTTCTTTTTTTAAAAAAATAATTTATTTATTTTAATTGGAGGCTAATTGCTTTACAATATTGTAGTGGATTTTGCCATACATTGACATGAATCAGCCGTGGGTGTACATGCGTCCCCCATTCCAAACCCCCCTCCCACCTCCTCCTCATCTCATCCCTCAGGGTTGTCCCAGTGTGCCAGCTTTGAGTGCCCTGTTTCATTCATTGAATTTGGACTGGTGACCTGTTTCACATATGGTAATATATATGTTTCAATGCTATTCTCTCAAATCATCCCACCTTCACCTTCTTTCACAGAGAGTTTTCCCAGCACCACTTGTTAAAGAGATTGTCTTTTCTCCATTGTATATTCTTGGCTCCTTTGTCAAAGATAAGGTGTCCATAGGTGCATGGATTTATCCTTCGACTTTCTATTTTGTTCCATTGATCTATATTTGTCTTTGTGCCAGTACCATACTGTCTTGATGACTGTAGCTTTGTAGTATAGTCTGAAGTCAGGCAAGTTGACTCCTCCAGTTCCATTCTTCTTCCTCAAGATTGCTTTGGCTATTTGAGGTTTTTTGTATTTCTATACAAATTGTGAAATTATTTGTTCTAGTTCTGTGAAAAATACCACTGGTAGCTTGATAGGGATTGCATTGAAACTATAGATTGCTTTGGGTAGTATACTCATTTTCACTATATTGATTCTTCTGATTCTTGAACATGGTATATTTTTCCATCTATTTGTGTCATCTTTGATTTCTTTCATCATTGTTTTATAGTTTTCTATATATAGGTCTTTTGTTTCTTTAGGTAGATTTATTCCTAAGTATTTTATTCTTTTCATTGCAATGATGACTGGAATTGTTTCCTTAATTTCTCTTTCTGTTTTCTCATTGTTAGTGTATAGGAATGCAAGGGATTTCTGTGTGTTAGTTTTATATTCTACAACTTTCCTATATTCATTGATTAGCTCTAGTAATTTTCTGGTGGTGTCTTTAGGGTTTTCTATGTGGAGGATCATGTCATCTGCAAATAGTTAGAGTTTTGCTTTTTCTTTTCCAGTCTGGATTCCTTTTATTTCTTTTTCTTCTCTGATTGCTGTGGCTAAAACTTCCAAAACTGTGAATAGTAGTGGTGAGAGTGGGTGCCCTTGTTTTGTTCCTGACTTTAGGGGAAATGCTTTCAATTTTTCACCATTGAGGATAGTGTTTGCTGTGGGTTTATCATATATGGCTTTTATTATGTTGAGGTATATTCCTTCTATGCCTACTTTCTGATACAATGGACCAGTTAGGCCTAATTGGTATCTATAGGACATTTTATCCCAAAACAATGAATTTCACCTTTTTCCCAAGTGTACATGGGACATCCTGGGTCATAAATATAGTCTTGGTAAATTCAAAAATTTGAAATCATTTCAAGCATCTTTTCTGATTACAATGTGGTAAGATTAGATGTCAACTACAGGAAAAAAAAAAACTATTAAAAATACAACCATATTGAGGCTAAACAACATGCTTCTGAATAACAAACAAATCATAGAAGAAGTCAAAAAAGAAATCAAAGTATGCATAGAAACAAATTAAAATGAAAACTTAACAACCCAAAACCTATGGGATTCAACAAAAGCAGTGCTAAGGGAAAGGTTCATAGCAATACAAGCTTACCTCAAGAAACAAGAGAAAAATCAAATAAATAACCTAACTTTACACCTAAAGCAACTAGAAAAAGAAGAAATGAAGAACCCCAGGGTTAGTAAAAGGAAAGAAATAATAAAAATTAGGGCAGAAATAAATGCAAAAGAAACAAAGGAGACTATAGCAAAAATAAACAAAACTAAAAGCTGGTTCTTTGTGAAGATAAATAAAATAGACAAATCATTAGGCAGACTCACCAAGAAAAAAAAGGGAGAAGAATCAAATAAACAAAATTAGAAAGGAAAATGGAGAAATCACAACAGACAACACAGAAATACAAAGGATCAGAAGAGACTACTATCAGCAACTATATGCCAATAAAATGGGCAACTTAGAAGAAATGGACAAACTCTTAGAAAAGTATAACCTTCCAAAACTGAACTAGGAAAAAATAGAAAATCTTAACAGATACATCACAAGCACAGAAATTGAAACTATAACCAAAAAATCTTCCAATAAGTAAAATCCCAGGACCAGATGGCTTCACAGGTGAATTCTACCAAAAATTTAGAGAAGAGCTGAAATCTATCTTACTCAAACTTTTCCAGAAAATTGCAGAGGAGGTAAACTGCCAAACTCATTCTATGAGGTCACTATCACCCTAATACCAAAACAAGACAAAGATGCCATGAAAAAAGAAAACTACAGGCCAATGTCACTGATGAACATATATGCAAAAATCCTCAACAAAATTCTAGCAAACAGAATCCAACAGCATATTAAAAAGATCATATATCATCACCAAGTGGGCTGTATCCCAGGGATGCAAGGACTCTTCAGTATTCACAAATCAATCAATGTAACACACCACATTAACAAATTAAAAGTTAAAAACCATATGATTATGTCAATAGTTGCAGAGAAAGCCTTTGACAAAATTCAACATCCATTTATGATAAAAACCCACTACTACTTCTTTATCCATTCATCTGTTCATGGATATTTGGGTTGCTTCTGTGTCTTGGCTGTTGTTAGTAGTGCTGCCATGAACTTTGGGGTACATGTATCTTTTTGAATTAAAGTTTTCTCTGGATATATGCCCAGGGGGGATGGTAACTCTATGTTTGGCTTTTTAAGGAACCCCAGATCTCTCCCAATCAGGATGTTCATCTGTCTTTGGCAGAGGAGAGTCAGTGAGCTTTCCAGTCCTGGGAGGCTGGCACAGCTATTATATGTGTTTGCAGGACCAGTGAATGAAATCATAGCAAACAGGTAGTTGCATACATTGCCATCTCCACTATGTCAGCTTTTCTCCCACAGTCCACATATAAAGTAGAAGAAGGATAAGGAGGGTTAGCAGGAGCAGCAGCAATGGATGAACATTGCACATGTCTTGGGAAAGCTGTGGGGTCTGGATGTTTAGCAAAGCCCCCAGTGTACTCACCTTTTGCTCTAGAGGGCAAAGAGCAGGGGCATCCTCTCAGGTCCTGGTAGGAGTGTGTAGGGAGCCTCCTTCAGACAGTCTTGCTTTCTGGGAGAGGGGTATCAACCTCCCTTCTGCAGTCTGGGCAGAGTTGGTTCATCTCAGTGTCTGTTCCTAGTGTCTGCTAGGCATCAGTTTCCACCGGGCAGTTCAGCCAGCAGTTCCGTATCCTGGAAGCACTGACACCTTCCTACTGTATATGATGTGGTGAACACCTCGATCCCTGGGCTGTAAGGGTGGAGACAGACCTGCACTGTACACTGCCTCTTACCTGGCAGTTTTCTGGCTGGGCCAGCGGTGCATTGGACTCAGGTCTGGCTTCAGGAGGATGATTTGGATGCCTCCACCAACATTTGGCTGAACAGAAGAGTTGGTGAGCCATGGATTTGGGGATGGCAGTCCTTTGGCATGACTGAGACTCCCTGCCTAGAGGGTGACCAGCTTTGGTTTCAGCCCCTGATGCTGGTCTGCTGGCCGAATGGGGAGTCCTGCCTCTTCCCTTCCCTTGTCTTTCTCCTCCTTTGCTCTGGGGTCTGGGGGTGGTTATGCTGCCCCATGGGACATGCCACTGTGGCTAGTCACTTCTAACTCAGTGCCCTTCTGCGCCAGCTGACTTGGGAGCTAGAGCTCATCAGAGATCCAAGGACGTTCCCTCAGCCTTACTCACCTACGTCCCAGGAGGAGGCCGAGAGCCATGAGTTCAGAATCACACAGTAAATTCACTGTCCAGATGTGAGGCCAGAACTGGAATCAGGTCTTCTACATTCTGAGTTCTATCCTTTATACCACCCTGTGTCTCTACCAACCAGTCATCCACAAACAGCATCAGGGACCTACTGGATGCAAGCATGGTGCTAGACAAAGGGAAGGACAGAAAAGACAAGGACCAGTTCACAGCAGCGTGGGGAAGTTCCCAGAAACAGGTCTGGACCAGTGCTGAGAGTTCAGGGTGGTCAGAGTGGAGGGGGACAGGGAAAAGAGAGAAAAGAGAGGGGAGCAGGGGTTGATGGGAAGAGAGAGAGGGTGGGAGGGAGAGGTGGGTGGAGGGGCAGAGAGAGGGATTGAGAGAGTCATATACACACAAACACACAGAGAAAGAGACAAGAGACAGACACAGAGAAAGAGAAGGGAGAGAGGAAGCTTGCCTACCAGGTGGTCACAGAGGATGCAGTTTACCATTCAGGCAGGCAGCAAGGCTGGGGTGAGCAGGACCTGGGCTGAGTGCAGGAAGGAAGTACACATGCTCCCCATGTTCACACAGTCTGACTGGGGAGACAGCGCAGTGAACAGTGATCACAGTGGGCGTGGGCAGTCCTGCTGTAGAGCAGAACACGGGAGCTGTAGGGGCCTAGAGCGAGAGTGACGGACCCAGTGTGGGGGGTGCGAAGGAGATGGAAGTGGAAGTGGAGCACAATGTGGAGCTGGGGGCTGGATACCATGAGGGTCCCCAGTGTCTTCAGCGCAGGTTCACTCTCGCTCCTTACCAGCCTTTAGAAACTGTTGGTTGAAACCAAATCTGAAGATTATCGTTCTTGATGTCACTGACTTTTCTTCTGGGGCTTCCCTGGTGGCTCAGAGAGTAAAGTGTCTGCCTGCAATGCAGGAGGCCTGGGTTTGATCCCTGGGTCAGGAAGAGCCCCTGGAGAAGGAAATGGCAACCCACTCTGGTACTCTTGCCTGGAAAATCCCATGGACAGAGAAGCCTGGTAGGCTACAGTCCATGGGGTTGCAAAGAGTTGAACATGACTGAGCGACTTCACTTTTACTTTTCTTCTGTTTGAGCATTTATAGAAGTTTTGTGATGAGGCTTGTTTGTGGTGGTTGGTCTCTACATTTACACATCAAGAGATGCTGGTCTTTTCTTTTTCTTTTTTTTTTTTTTTGAAGGGGACAAACCAGAACCAGAAACATTGTTCCTCTGAGGCCTGAGACAAGGAAGACAGAGCCCAATGGTCTGTTAACCACTGGAGGTGAATCCCATGGGGAACACTCTGTAATTTCGGATAGTAAAAATGAATGGTGTTATGGAGCGACTGTTAACATGTGCTGCAAGATGTATATGATTCCCTGGGGCCAGATAAGTAAACATTCTTCCAACTTAAGCTGCAGGAGATAGGCAATTTCACAAAGAGATGAATTCTCCGTTTATATGAGATGACTATGTGCAAAGCAGGAAATACCGGGTGCAGGGTGTGGTAGCCTCTATCTAAGGCTTGTGCACCATGTCTGTAGGGCAGGTAACTGGAGTTGGAGACCTGGGAAAGGGGACTGGGCAATGAATGAGCCCCTGCTGGAGGGAAGGCTCAAAGTCTTACCTTCCTGAGATCAGAGAAGAGAGAGAGACAGAAATAGTTCTTGGAGATAAGCTTCAAGAGCACTGAACATGCTGGGCACACTCAATTCTAGGAGATTAAGCTGAATTAGAAGGAGGCCTGTGCTGGATCAACTTGACTCAGAAATCAAATGAGACTGAGTGAGTGGATGAAATGAGGCACTCTCATGGGTTGAATTGTGTTCCTCCAGAAAACAATAATATTGAAATTCTTATCCCTGGTACCTCAGAATGCAACCTTATTTGGGAAGTAGAGTCTTTTTGGAGGTAATTAAGTTAAAAAGAGGTCTTGAGTGTGGACCCATAATCCAAAATATCTAACATCCTTAAAAAATAGGGGAACTCTGAACACAGAGACTGACAGACAGACACAGACACACAGACTGTATCACGTGAAGATGAATGCAGAGATCCCAGTGATGCACCTGCAAGGCAAGAACACCAGACATCGCCAGGAGCTGGGGGAGAGGCATGGAACAGCCTCAGAAAGAATCAACCCCAGTGACACCTTGATCCTGGACTTCTGGCCTCCAGGACTGTGAGACAATACATTTTCATTGTTTAAGCCAGCTAGTCTGTGGTACTTTGTCACAGCAGTCTTAGTAAACTCATACAACTAATACAGTCCCTTATCTTTTTTATTCTGGATCAAAGTTCTGTGAGGATAGGGGCCTTGTCCTGTTCATTGTGCATTTCCAGTGTCTGGCACAGAGTAGGTACTCAACAAATATTGGATGGCTGAGCAGTCCTTTGTGGGACTGAGGTAATTTGTCTGAGGGCGCACAGAGTGATAGCGATGGTGATGAACTCATTTGCCAAGCACCTGCTGTGCAGATGTGGTGCTTAGTGTTTATGAAGATTATCTCAGGCCCACCACATAACCTGAGAAGTAGGTAGTTCAGTTCAGTCACTCAGGTGTGTCCGACTCTTTGTGAACCCATGGACTGTAGCATACCAGGCTTCCCTGTCCATCACCAACTCTTGAAGCTTGCTCACACTCATGTCCATTGAGTTGGTGATGCCATCCAACCGTCTCATCCTCTGTCATCCCCTATTCCTCCTGCCTTCAATCTTTCCCAACATCAGAGTCTTTTCCACTGAGTCAGTTCTTCCCATCAGGTGGCCAAAGTATGGGAGCTTCAGCTTCAGCATCCATCCTTCCAATGAATATTTAGGACTGATTTCCTTTAGGATTGACTGGTTGGATCTCCTTGCAGTCCAAGGGACTCTCAAGAGTCTTCTCCAACACCGCAGTTCAAAAGCCTCAATTCTTCGGTGCTCAGCTTTCTCTATAGTCCAGCTCACATCCATACATGACTATTGGAAAAACCATAGCTTTGACTAGACAGAGCTTTGTTGGCAAAGTAATGTCTCTGCTTTTTCATATGCTGTCTAGGTTTGTCATAGTTTTTCTTCCAAGGAGCAAGGGTCTTTTAATTTCATGACTGTAGTTACCATCTGCAGTGATTTTGGAGCCCAAGAAAATAAAGTCTGTCACTGTTTCCACTGATTCTCCATCTATTTGCCATGAAGTGATGGGACTGGATGCCATGATCTTAGTTTTCTGAGTGTTGCATTTTAAGCCAGGTTTTTCTCTGAGAGGTAGGTAGAGGGAGGTCTTATTTTTCCTTATGTGACACATGTGAAAATGGAGGCTGAGGGAATTTAAGAAAACTGTCCGAAGTAACAGCTAGGAGGAGGTGGACTTGGGATGGCAGATCAGGCCTGCCTGACTCCCAAGTCCTTGATCTCATCACTAGCCAGGGCATCAGTGGGGACCAGGTAGGGAGCTGGACCAGAGTCACCTGGGGACCTACATTTGGTCATGATGATATTGCTGTTACCTAGCACAGTGCCTGGCACATAACTCCTGCAATAGATGTTTGTGGAAACAGTGTAATGAAAGGCCTGTTAGGGCCAGTACTGTACATACCAGGGAAAGGGCATCAGTAGAATGACCTTGCCTCCTTATACAGACAGAACATCAGAGAACATGTGGGTAGTGGGCTTCCTAGCTGAGATAGTAGCCTTATTAGAATGGGGTAACCTTGTAGACTCTGTGGCTGGGGTTTGCTTGGAATCTTTTGGTTTGCTCAGAACTGCTGAGCTCGCTCTTACTGAGCTCCTAAGTGGGGTCTTTGGAGCTATCCAGATTTACCTCCCCTCAATCCCGTGGTTGTTATTACTATTATTGTTATGGTCTGCAGCTATACTTCTAGAATATTCTTGTGCATAATGTTCTAGGGAGTCTATTTAAAATGCAGTTTCCTAGGCTTTCCGTTTGCAAATCTTGATTCAGCACATCTGGGGAAGGACTCAGAAATCTGCCCATAGGAGACTCTGGTGCAGCTGATCAGAGGGTCGCACATGAAAAACAGTTTCCTGAATCTCCTTGTCTGTGGCATGTGGAAGTTAGATGAGCTCTGGGGTATCCTTCAGTTAGAAAGCTCTAGAATTCTTTCCAGTGCTGTGAAATACAAGCGTGAGGTACTTGCATTTCTTCTTCTTCCTTTTTATTTTTTTCTAAATACTTATTTATGTATTTATTTGGGGCTTCCCAGGAGAAGGCAATGGCAGCCCACTCTAGTACTCTTGCCTGGAAAATCCCATGGATGGAGGAGCCTGGAAGGCTGCAGTCCATGGGGTCACTAAGAGTTGGACATGACTGAGCGACTTCACTTTCACTTTTCACTTTCATGCACTGGAGAAGGAAATGGCAATCCACTCCAGTATTCTTGCCTGGAGAATCCCAGGGTTGGGAGCCTGGTGGGCTGCCATCTATGGGGTCGCACAGAGTTGGACACAACTGAAGCGACTTAGCAGCAGCAGCAACAGCAGGTGGCTTGGTGGTAAAGAATCCATCTGCCAATGCAGGAGATGAAGGAGACACGGAAGAACTCAGGTTTGATCCCTGGGTTGGGAAGATCCCCTAGAGGAGGGAATGGCAACCAACTCCAGAATTCCTGCCTGGGAAATCCCATGGACAGAGGAGCCTGGTGGAGTACAATCCATGGGGTCACAAAGAGTCGGACACAACTGAGCTACTGAGCACGCACGCATACATGTATTTATTTGGCTACGCTGGGTTGTAGTTGTGGCACGTGGGATCTTTGATCTTTATTGTAGTATGTGAGACTTTTCTTTTTAAGTTGCAGCATGTGGGATCTAGTTCTCAGGCCCCCTACATTGGGAGTGAGGAGTCTTACCCACTGTACCATCAGGGAAGCCCTGGATGCTTGCATTTCTGATGTTAAACCTTCAGTTCTGATCCTGACCTTGACTGTTAGTGTGCTTCAGGAAGCTGTACATTGCACTTGCTCCCATGTTTACCTGGTTCCAGGCACACACGATCATCACTGCTCCCAGAGCAGGAGGGAAGCTGATGAACAGGAAAGGACGAAGGCCCCCAGTCTAGCTCAGTGTGTCTCCCTCCAGCTGCCCCTGCAGATCAAAGGGATGCTAATATGGGGAACGTGCATAGTTTTCAGACTCTGGCTCCCTGGGTGAGTGCTTTCTTTTATGTCATGAAATAACATGAGAAGAGGAAGCCCATGCCTTTGCATTGGCGTCCTGTGGTGGAAAGTCCCAGAGATGTGAGATCTTGTACTGCGTCCTCCCACGTGATGTGAGATGAGAGAAAGATGGGATGCAGTGTTGGCCCTTCCTGGGAGGGCAAGTGACACTGAAGGTGATGCAGGCACCTCGGGTCCTGCAGCCCACAAAAGGCCTTTGTGCCACAGGTGTGCCCATAGGCTAAGTGGTACCATAAAGAGCAGGCCTCTTGATGCTTTGGGCGGCCTGAGGCTTCGGTTTCCTGTCACAAAGATATACTGGGGTGGTGTGAAATCTCCATGAATAACAAGATCATCACCAGTTGTCCTGGGGCTAACATCTGTGGAACAAGCCTCCAGCTTACTCTGGTTAAGTTAACAAGCTTGGCTCTGCTCTGCCAGGGTTCTCAGAACAACAGAGTCACATACAGACGACTGTCAGAGGCTTTCTGCAGAGTGTGTGGTGTGGGGTGTGTGTGTGTGTGTGTTTGCATGTATTGTATGTGTGGTGTGTGTGTGTAGTATGTGTAGTGTGCATGTGTGATATATGTGTGGTGTGTGGTAGGTGTGTGTGGAGGATGTGTGGTGTGTGTGTGTAGTTGGTGTGTGTGTGTGGTATATGTGTGTGTGTGGTATATGTGTGTGTGTGGTATATGTGTGTGTGTGTGTGCACAGTGTCCTGGTGTGCTAGGCAAGGGAAAACCTTGGCCCTGGATCCTGGGACTTCAGAGAGCTCCTAGAACCTCACTCAGTTCAGTTCAGTTCAGTTCAGTCGCTCAGTTGTGTCCGACTCTTTGCGACCCCATGAATCGCAGCATGCCAGGCCTCCCTGTTCATCACCATCTCCCGGAGTTCAGTCAGACTCACGTCCATCAAGTCGGTGATGCCATCCAGCCATCTCATCCTCGGTCGTCCTCTTCTCCTCCTGCCCCCAATCCCTCCCAGCATCAGAGTCTTTTCCAATAAGTCAACTCTTCTCATGAGGTGAACCTCACTGGTGACTCATTTTTTTTCTTTAAGAACAAATCCCTTATTATAACCCATAATATCATTCAGAATGTACCCTTCCATCCTCATTTCCAGCATAACTCCCCACCGCCTTGCTATAGACCTGCCTTCACATGTAGGATCTGGGGGCTGTGCTTACAGTTTTGCTTATGTAATTTCTCCTGCCTCAGAGCTCCATGAGGGTGCATTGCCGTTTTGTTTTTGTCCCAGGTTAAAGAGAACTCAAGAGCTTCTACACTTGTCATTACTGCCCAAGAAGATCTCCAGTGTTTATGGAGAATAGAAGGCAGACGCAGCAGCACTGGCCTTTCTAGCGTTCTGTGCATCACCATTTATTCCTGTTAAGGACCGACACTGATACCAGTATCAACATGGACACCAACATGAGAATGGATACTGATGTGAATACAAATATAAATACCAGTGTTAATATGAATGTGAATACAAATAGCGATATGAATAGCAATAGTAATTCTAGTACAAGTACCAATAAGAACATTGATATGAATACTAATACTAGTATTAGTCCATTTATTCCTCTAAGGCTTAGGTGAGCCATTGTTCACAGAAGCAATATTTGGATTTTTGTATTGTAATATTTGAATCTCCTTAATATTTCAGGGGTTTTCCGGGTGGCTCAGTGGTAAAAATCCGTCTGCAATGCAGGAGATGCAGCTTCAATCTCTGGGTCACAAAGACCCCCTGGAGAAGGAAACGGCAACCCACTCCAGTATTCTCACCTGGGAAATCCCATGGACAGAGGAGCCTGGCAGGCTACAGTCCATGGGGTCACAAAAAATTTGGACATGACTTAGCTACTAAACAATGATAACATCTCAGCATCATCTTCTTTGATGAGCACTCTGTGTAAATCTTTAAGTGCCCACCTTTCTCTTCCCAATAGGATAAACCAGTTCATTGGAGCTAGGAAAGGCAAGAGAAAAGAACAAGATGACTCTTCAGCTGGAACCCCTCCTTGCCCACATGAGGTTGGGGAGGTCTCAGAGCCCCTGATCCCTACCTCCATCATCCGGGGGTTGGGGAGGTGGGGAAGGGGTTACCAGGCCGGAGGTGAGGAGCTGGAGGGGCCATCTCTATCTCCCCAGATCCTACAGAAGAGAGTCTGGAGCAAAGCCCTAGCCACGGATGTGGCTCTTGTGTTACATCTGCTCCTGGCAGGCAGCGCCTTCCAGATCAGGTTCTTCCCATTTGTTGGAGAAAAGAACAAACCCCACATGACAGAACTCGCTTCTCAGGCTGCCAGGGAGAAGCAGTGGGGAACGCAGAGGGGCCGGGTGGGGGGTGGGGAATCAATCTGTGGTTGAACTTGTCTTGTCAGTGTGTTATACCCAGTCTGGTGGGTTTGGAGTGTGGTTTTCCTACTTCACACGAGGCTGGAGGTTTGTAGCTCTTCAGACATTGCCTTTGCAGTCTGTGGTCAGCAGCAGACACCATTTACTTGATAAGAGGCTCTCGTCAGGACTGCCGCCGCCCCTCGCCTTGTTCTCGGGGCATGGCATTCTGCAGGTCTTGCGCTGTGTGGGCTGGCTCACGGAGTAAGCTCTGCTGGGCAGGGTGTCCTGGTGTGTGGCCAGACCAGAGTGGGCAGGGCCCACTTTCCACTGTAAGAAGCTGAAGGGGCCTCAAATATCTCCAACCCCCAGTTTTGGCTTCTGCTCTAACCACTTACTCAACTTCTCTCAGCTTCATTCATATTCTTTGTAAAGCGGAGCCAGTACACCTGCTTATCTTCCTCAGTGAGTGATGCTGAGGAGTCCAGGAGATGATGCAGGTAAATAGGAAAGTGTCTCCGAAAATTATAGCTCTTCCTCTTATGATTATGATCTTCCATCTAAGCAAGGGTTTCTGTTCAGTGGACCCATCTTTTTGGCTCTATCTGACCCTCCCCATTCTGCAACCTCTCTAAAAATACCACCTCTCCTGGGTGGAGAGTGGAGGCAAGGCTCCACATGTTTCTGACCGGGGCTGAGGATTCACGGAACAGAAACTGAGTTATACTTAGGGTGTCCTGAGAATTTCTCAGGTTCTCTTTCAAGCACAGGCAGGTGTGAGGATCTCAGAGCAGAAAGTAGAAGGAGGATCCTTAGGGAACAGTGATGAGATGAAAGCTGAGGGGGAGAGCAAAGCTGGGCTAACACTGCCAGGTAGCTGGTGGGGGTCAGTGGAGATATCAGGCGGAAGGAGCGTCTAAAGAGGCGGGTGGCTTGGGATGCGGCAGAGGGAGGGGGAGTGTTCTTGAAGGCAGCAGTCAGGGAGAGTTGGTGGGCGAACAGCAAGGGAAGTGGCCCCTGGGAAGCACCTAGTTAACCTGGCACAGGGCCTGTCTGTCCAGGATGGAGACTTGGTGGTGGGTGGTAAGGGATGCCTCAACCTTGCTCTCTAGGGGCTGTTCCATGGTTGGTTGGTGAGGGGGTGGGTGGATATATTGGGGAGCGCATCTAGTCACCTCTCTCTTCTCTAAGCATCTCTGAATGAAGGTATAGCCTCTTCTAGCTGGCCTCAACCTGAGCCTAAATTACCCAGAACAAGGCTTCCTTCTTATTTTGGATAGGCTCTTGAAGGAGTAGTATATTTTCTCCATGCAACAAAAGGCTGAGAAACAGCAATTCTGCAAGTTTCTTCATACGCTCACTGAAATAGACGCACTTCTCTGATAGTCTCTGCTAGAACACTTGCAAGCTTCATTTGTCCAGGAGCTTGGCTGAATTTCCCCCCATCAAGTTAGAATTTGCTTTCCAAGCAAATCTGCCCAAGCAAATCTTCTTTGTAGATGATTGAGTAGAAGGTAATTCTTTTTTAAAAATAAACTTTTTATTTTATATTGGAGTATAGCTGATTAACAATGCTGTGATAGTTTCAGGTGGACAGCAAAGGGACTCAGCCATACATACACATGGATCCATTCTCCCCTACGCTCCCTTCCCATCCAGTCTGCCACATAACATTGAGCAGAGCTCCCTGTGATATACAGTAGGTCCTTGTTTGTTATGTATTTTAAATACAGCAGTGTATACATGTTGATCCCAAATTCCTTAATTATCCCTCCTTCCTCTTCTTTCCTGTAGCAACCGTAAGTTCATTCTCTAAGTCTGTGAGTCTATTTCTGTTTTGTAAATAAGTAGAAGGGAATTCTTGAGAACTCAAATATCTGCAGGGTTATGGGGTAGAGCCTGTAACAACTTGTAAATCTTACAGAAACTTTCCTACCTAGTCTTCCACAGGCATACCTTGGAAATATTTTGGATTTGGTTCCAGACAACTGGATTAAGGCAAATATCACAATAAAGTGAGTCACACAAATTTTCTGGTTTCCCAGTGCATATAAATGTTATGTTTACACTATGTTATAGTCTATTAAGCAATCACATTATATCTAAAAAATATACATACTTTAATTAAAAATATTTTATTGCTAAAGAATGCTAATATCTGACAATGCAGGATTGCCACAAAACCCCAATTTATAAAACACACAATAAGGTGAGGCACAATAAAATGAGGTACATCTGTACAAAACTCTCCTCTTAACTTTCAAAATCTTAGATACACTGAACAGTGGGTTATTAGCTAGTCAGAGTTTGCCTCTCTAGTGATGTAACAAAGAAAATAGCTCTTCTGTCACTTTGCTTTAAGATACAACTTTTAAAAAACAAAGAATAAATTAATGCATTATCACCCTTCTCTTCCCACTCCCCATGAACATAAAAGTTTGTTCAGAGAAAAGGGACTAGAAAATCTTTCCTTTAGATTTCTTCAAACCTAATAAAATGCGGGTATTTCAAAGACAGTTTCCTTCTTTTAATTCTCATTTTGTCTTCTCATGATCACTCTTGGTCCTTTTTTACAGTTGGGAAAGAAAGATAAGAGATTGAAATAGATTGCCCAGGTTCGATGACTGGTCAGTGGGGAAAGCATGGGTCACATTCAGAAATTCTGGCTCGAGAGCAATCCCAGCATCCTGCCCTTAGGTGATTTGGGTTGGGTCATGGGGTTTAGGGTCTCCAGCTTCTGAGCAGTGGACAGGCATGCTCTGCTGGAAGCCAGCCTGGCAGGTCTCCTTCCACTCACCAGAGCCCACTAATGTGAGCAGTGTATCCCAAACTAGGGAGTAGTACAGTCTTTGCCTTGAAGACACAATGCAGTCTTCAAAGCCACAATACAGAGTGGACTACTGCCAGATAAAACTCTTCAGGAAAGAGGCAGAGGCTGCATGCCAGGGACCTTATATCAAGGAAACTGTAGCATGACCAACAGTAGATCATAAAAGCAAAGCTGTAAAAACCATAAACCTATGTAATTAGGTAAAATCCTAAAACCAAGTCTCAAATCCCAGACTGGGCGTTCATAACTCCCAGTATTGACTATATGAAGAGTCCCAGTGCCTTCTAGGGTGTTTATGAGACTAAAATCTAACAACTTATCTTCCTGGCTGTGTCATTTCACCACTTCCACCCAACACATGCTGACTTAGCATTTTGTTGAAGATTTATTTCACTCTTTCTCCTGTAATGGTTAATCAGTCATTGTTCCTCTTTTTCTCAGGCCTTTGCTCTTTGACAGCAGGATCCTGGTCAATGTTATCTACAGCTCTCTAATGTCTAAAATAAGCCATAGGAGTAAGACATGTTTGCTTAACTGATGTGAGACCTCAAGACATTGGCTGGAACCACCAATGCTTAGACTAAGTTTGGGTGTGATATTTTCACTGCAGTAATTCTCTTCAGATATAAAACATTAGTTTACAAATGAGTCCTCAAAAACAAACAGATCTATAACAAAAATCTTTAAATGTTCTTCTTTTAACTCAGTTTCATTCTTGAGAATGTATTTAAGGAAATCTGAAATACAAACCAATTCCACTCTTGAGAATGTATTTAAGGAAATCTGAAATACAAACATATCTCTGCCTAGGAAGTGCATCATAGTTGTAGTAATGAGAAATTGGAAATGATCCACATGTCTGCTACTTCTGAAGGAATTACATCAAATGATGGTTTATCCATTTGATGCTATTAGATAGTCATTTAAATGCTATTTATGAAGACTTGATGATTTGAGAAAATGCTTAGGGTATAATATTATATGAAGAAAACTAGAATTCAAAACTATATATTGACTGATATAAGATTAATCTGGAAAACTGGGCATGGAAAATTTACAAGGAAAAGTGAAAAATTTCTAAGTGATTTAAGTGGAGAAATTTTTTTTTTTTTTTTATTTTTAAAGATGAACATTTTTAATGATAAACGGTACAATTCACAAAGAAGATAGACATCACAAACCATTAGAC
>SJYQ01104584.1:0-22280 GCA_006410935.1 Redunca redunca
TTCCAATTTTATAAATCTAAACATACATAAGAATGAAATATATCAAGATATATTTCAAAGTAATTATTAAGCACCTTCTATGTAACCTTGAAAAATATATTCTCTTCACCCTGCTTGGGAGAAGGTGATGGCACCCCACTCTAGTACTCTTGCCTGGAAAATCCCATGGACAGAGGAGCCTGGTGGGCTGCAGTCCATGGGGTCGCGAAGACTCAGACACTACTGAGTGATTTCACTTTCACTTTTCACTTTCGTGCATTGAAGAAAGAAATGGTAACCCACTCCAGTATTCTTGCCTGGAGAATCCCAGGGACGGAAGAGCCTGGAGGGCTGCCATCTATGGGGTCACACAGAGTTGGACACGACTGAAGTGGCTTAGCAGCTTAGCAGCACCCTGCTTATTTAACTTATATGCAGAGTACATCATGAGAAATGCTGAGCTGGAAGAAGCACAAGCTGGAATCAAGATTGCTGGGAGAAATATCAATAACCTCAGATATGCAGATGACACCACCCTTATGGCAGAAAGTGAAGAGGAACTAAAAAGCCTCTTGATGAAAGTGAAAGAGGAGAGTGAAAAAGTTGGCTTAAAGCTCAACATTCAGAAAATGAAGATCATGGCATCTGGTCCCATCACTTCATGGGAAATAGATGGGGAAACAATGGAAACAGTGTCAGACTATTTTGGGGGCTCCAAAATCACTGCAGATGGTGATTGCAGCCATGGAATTAAAAGACACTTACTCCTTGGAAGGAACGTTATGACCAATCTAGATAGAATATCCAAAAGCAGAGACATTACTTTGCCAACAAAGGTCCATCTAGTCAAGGCTATGGTTTTTCCAGTGGTCATGTATGGATGTGCGAGTTGGACTGTGAAGAAAGCTGAGTGCTGAAGAATTGATGCTTTTGAACTGTGGCGTTGGAGAAGATTCTTGAGAGTCCCCTGGACTGCAAAGACATCCAACCAGTCCATTCTGAAAGAGGTCGGTCTTGAATGTCCTTTGGAAGGAATAATGCTAAAGCTGAAACTCCAGGAGTTTGGCCACCTCATGCGAAGAGTTGACTCATTGGAAAAGACTCTGATGCTGGGAGGGATTGGGGGCAGGAGGAGAAGGGGACGGCAGAGGATGAGATGGCTGGATGGCATCACCAACTCGATGGACATGAGTTTGAATGAACTCTGGGTGTTGGTGATGGACAGGGAGGCCTGGCAGGCTGCAGTTCATGGGGTTGCAAAAAGTCAGACATGACTGAGTGACTGAACTGAATTGAAATGACATTTGAAATTATTTTGTTTTGCACTTTAGTGTTTTTCTGACAAGTTAATAAATGAAAACTTTTATTAGCTTTTATTTTAAAAGTACACGTTCTCAAACATCATATTTGAAATATAACTGTTAAAAATGAGGACATGATAATGATGAGGCAAGTACCTTTTTTGTCTTAACTGGTGTATATCTAGAAGATGTTGCTCATTTTTATCAATTAGGTGGGAGGGGGGTTCAGGATGGGGAACTCATGTACACCCGTGGTGGATTCATATTGATGTATGGCAAAACCAATACAATATTGTAAAGTAATTAGCCTCCAATTAAAATAAATAAATTTATATTAAAACATGGATTATATGTTAATACTTTTATTACTACATAACTTTTTCATGAAATAGCGTTTAGGAATTTAAATGCTATAGCTTCAATTTATTCGGTTTATATTAAATGTTAACATAGAATTTTAGAGTAAAAACACAGGTAATAAAAACCTAAGAGAGACCACCATGTTCCCCAGCTAGAACACAATGTTCCTCTCAGTGGTCTTCACAATTTTCTTATGTCAATGTATGCCATTGGTTTCAGTTTTCTATTTTCCTTATTTTCATTTTATTTTGCAATAAAAAATGTTTCTATGTGTTTATCTGAAAAAAGTCAAACTTATAAAGCAGTTGAAAGAAAAAGTTCTTCTATAAGATTCACTAATACCTGAGATCACTCAGATCATGTCCCAGTTTGAGCTCATCATATTTCCAGGCACATATACATAGTGGCTACTGAATCAAACAGCATACTTCTAGAGTAATACTATGGCCCAGGAAGGGAATGGAAAATGAACGTGCTAATAATTTTCTGCCAAACATTTTCACCTGGGCTATAATGCAGTCTTGTCTTTGAACTTGTGGTCTAAAATATCTCATGAAATGATGGCCCTCATCTTCCTACCAAAAGTATTAAAATTGCATAAATTAAGGTATTAATTTATAAATCATCTGAAGATACAGGCCTTCTGAGTCCTGAGAAGCAGATAGTAGTTATATGCCCTGATTTGTCCACTATCAACATTTTCACCTATGTAATATTTTTCTCCCAAAGTAACCCAGAGTGTCCAAATGGATCAATTACTTTCTTGGGGCCTATCTTTTTTTTTTTTTTTTTCCAAGCAGGAAATATTCTATTTATATATAACTAAAAGTTTCATTAATGAGGTTGTTCTCTTAACTGAGTTCCCAGAAAGTTAGGAAAACACTTATCAGCAGTAGTTTATTTAAGAATGTTAACCCAGGCAACAAAGATGCAGTGAAAAGTAAGAAAACAGAGATGGAGAGAAAGTCAGTACAAAATGGTTATATTGAGTTTGCACGGTTTTCCACTTGCCAAAATCTCATAAGCAGTTTTATAAACTGTATTTCACAACTGTTCAACTCAACCCCTTCCTGGAAGAAAAGAAGAAAGCATTTATCCTCATCTGCCATTCATCAAGGGTTTTAACACTTCCACAGAAGTTAACTATTCTTCCCTTTCTGGCTCTGGTGGTTCAAATGGTAAAGAATTTGCTGGGAATGTGTGAGACCAGGGTTTGATCCCTGGTTCAGGAAAATCCCCTGGAGAAGGAAATGGCAATCCACTCCAGTATCTTCACTTGGAGAATCCCATGGACTCAAGAACTCGATGGGCTACAGTCCATAGGATCACAAGGAGTTGGATATGAGACTGATCGCAACTAACACACACACATTTCTGGCTATGAGTGAATACAAATGTGTAGGCCAGAGTTCCTGGGTATTCTATTTTATATGAGAGCAGCCCAAAAGGGAAAGTGGCCTGTTTGAAGTAAAGTGCAGTCTAATTTTACTTGCACTAAACTGGGCAAAGCTTATATGAAATTAGTCAACGCTCAATTGGTTAGAGTAAATAGTAGGGCAAGAGGATTATGAAATGGCATACAATTGTTTTTGTGTTTGTATGTTGTTTTGTTTTCCTAGAATAAGACTTCCCAATGTGAATTCAAGTTGCAAGCTCTTACAGTAAAGGGATCTATTAGATTATTTGAAATACATTTTATGAATTTTGAAATTCCTATACATATTAAAATATGAACATTTTAGGTCATATTTTATTTGAGGCTCACAAGTAAACACTCTACCCTCTACCTACCATTCTTCACATCGGTTGGAATCCCACTGGCTGGAATAAATAAGTATCTGAAAGCCCCTTCACACCAAGGACACGAAGCTCTGAAACCCAGGTAGCTAACAGTACCTGTCTCTTGGTACTTAGTGAAAAACAAAAATGCTTGCTTTTAACTATAATATATGATTATGAGTGATTAATACCTTTGCTACTTCAGAGGGCTTGAGGTATTCTTTAATATTCACGTCCATTTTTTATTCTAACATTTTTGAGTAACTGTGTGTAATTTTATGAATTTTAAAAAAAAAGTAGGATCCTGGAATTCCAGAAATATGATGTAAAATTATTTTGAACTCTACCACAGTGTTAACTTATCTTATAGCCCATGCTAATTTCTACCCTTGATTTATAAGTTTAAACAACTATCAGAGATGTAAAAGTGATAAAATTGTGCTTATGCTACCATAGTTCTCATTTAAAAACAGTATTTTTGCTTTAATGAATCTTTCAATTCAAATGCAAAACTTGAACAATTTAAACTAAAGATATTCCAATATACCATCCCTATCCTTCTAGCAACAGATCAACATTAAAACTTTTGTTCTATTTCTGTCAAGTTTTATCCTGATTGAGGAGACAGGTATCACTCTTCCAGGCACAGAGCTTTTGACATTTAAAGTAATTGATGAACTTAAGGTGATTTTTAAAAAATGCTTCATATATATTACCTTTAAAACTTAAAACTGCTTACACAATGAAGAAGCTAAATCTTTTATGGAGATCAGTGAAAAAATACAGTGGAAGTATTAGCAGGCAGAGAATAAAAATAAAATTGAGTGAAAGTTAATTAAAAAATAGTAAGTGACACCTAAATTTTAGGTTAAGGAAAAAGTTTTGTTATTTTTCTGATGTTCCAGCTATCTTATATTATCTTAGCAATTAACTCCAAACAAATAAAAAAGTGACAAATTTCTGATCATATAACTGAGTGTTTGTGTGTGTGTTTTCAAGGTTAAAGAGAACAAATTCAATCAGGAGGTAAAAATTCTGCAACAAGAGAGAACAAAATGCTCATAATTATATAGAAGTAACTGGGTTTTGAGCTTAGAGACAAAAAAATATGGACCTTAACTTTTATATAAGGAGAACTTTTTTGGCCTTATGTTCCCCAATATTCATAGGGCTTAGAGCAATGTAAATGTGATACTTCATTTCACTCAGTCATGTCCAACTCTTAGCAGCATGCAAGGATTCTCTATCCATCACCAGCTCCCAGAGCTTGCTCAAATTCGTTTCGATGGTGTCAGTGATGCCATCCAAACATCTCAACTTCTGTTATCCCCTTCTCCTCCCGCCTTCAATCTTTCCCAGCATCAGGGTCTCCCCAATGATTCAAGTCTTCGTGTCAGGTGGCCACAGTATTGGAGCGTCAGCTTCTGCTTCAGTCCTTCCAATGAATATTCAAGACTGATTTCCTTTAGAGTGGACTGGTTGATTTGCTTGCAGTCCAAGGGGATCTCAACAGTCTTCTCCAATACCACAGTTCAAAAGCATCAATTCTTCGGCACTCAGCTTTCTTTATAGGTCAACTTTCACATCTATACATGACTACTAGAAAAACCACAGCTTTGACTAGACAGACATTTGTTGGCAAAGTAATGTCTTTTTTTTTTTAATATGCTGTCTAGGTTGGTAATAGCTTTTCTTCCAAAGAGCAAGTGTCTTTAAATTTCATGGCAGCAGTCACCATCTACAGTGATTTTGGAGACCAAGAAAATAAAGTCTGTTACTGTTTCCAGTCTTTCCCCGTCTATTTGCCATGAAGTGATGGGACCAGATGCCATGATCTTCTTTTTTTGAATGTTGTTTTGAGTCAGCATTTCACTCTCCTCTTTCACTTTCATCAAGAGGCTCTTTAGTTCCTCTTCACTTTCTGCCATAAGGGTCATGTCATCTGCATATCTGAGGTTATTAATATTTCTCCTGCAATCTTGATTCATCTTGTGCTTCATCCAGTCTGACATTTCACATCATGTTCTCTGTACAGAAGTTAAATAAGCAGGGTGACAATATAGAGCTTTGATATACTCCTTTCCAAATTTGGAACCAGTCTGTTGTTCTGTTTCCAGTTCTATCTGTTGCTTCTTGACTGCCATACATATTTCTCAGGAGGCAGGTAAGGTGGTGAAAATAAGCCATCTCTTGAAGAATTTTCCACAGCATGGCTTTGGCATAGTCGATAAAGCAGAAGTCGATGTTTTTCTGGAATGCTCTTGCTTTTTCTATGACCCAATGAATATTGGCAATTTGTTCTCTGGTTTCTCTGCCTTTTCTAAATCCAGCTTGAACATCTGGAAGTTCACAGTTCACATAACATTGAAGCCTGGCTTGGAGAATTTTTAGCTTTTTGTTAGCATGTGAGATGAGTTCAATTATGTGGTAGTTTGAACATCCTGTAGCATTGCCTTTCTTTGGGATTGGAATAAAAGCTGATTTTTTCCAGTCCTGTGGCCACTGCTGAGTTTTCCAAATTTGCTGGCATATTGAGTGCAGCACTTTCACAGCATCATCTTTTGGGATTTGAAATAGCTCAATTGGAATTCCATCACCTCCACTAGCTTTGTTCGTAGTGATGCTTCCTAAGGCCCACTTGATTTCACATTCTAGGATGTCAAGCTCTAGGTGAGTGATCACACCATCATGTTTATCTGGGTCATTAAATATTTTTTGTATAATTACACTGTGTATTCTTCCCACCTTTTCTTAATAGCTTCTGTTTCTGTTAGGTCCATACCATTTTTGTCCTTTATTATGCCCATCTTTATATGAAATATTCCCTTGGTGTCTCCATTTTTCTCAAAGAGCTCTCTAGTATACAAATAAATATTTGCATAGTACCTATCACACTTAGTATGAGAAGATAAGTATGATAGGTACTATGCAAATATTTATTAAACAAATTAATTATTTCTTCATCTTATTAACTACTGCATTGATTTACACACACTAACAAATATAGGTGCTTTTACACAAAGATGATAAAATTATCTAGACTCTGTTGTCAATATACATAACTATTATAAATATGGTAATATAATTATGTCCAAGAAGCCATTCCCTAAGCTTCTTGAATGTAGTCATGTGAAATATTATTGAAGAGGAAATGCTTGAACTGTGGTACCATACTGCAGTTAAAAGAAATGTATTGCATCAAGGCATTGGAAAAACTAGTAAGACAGCAGAATGGGAGATTTACGAGGTTGTGGGGATATATCACCAAATTTCACCACCTGATGATTTTGATAATAGAGGTGAAAGTCCTGAGAGGAAATATAGACACCTTATCCAGTTAACCAATCAGTTCATCAGCCTTCTAGCCCTGACATTAACGGAAAGACACTAACATCAGTGTAATATGATGAGAGAGTCATGAATTTGGAGCAAATGGATAATGCATAGAAATGTTAGTTATTTTTTTTTCTAATCATACTTTTCAACATATTCTACTAACCAAGTTCACTCAATACTGAGAAGAGTGGTACTGATATCCTATTGCTTATTTTCCAAATATCAGTTCAGTTCAGTTGCTCAGTCATGTCCGACTCTTTACGACATGATGAATTGCAGCATGCTAGACCTTCCTGTCCGTCACCAACTCACAGAGTGCACTCAAACGCATGTCCATCGAGTCAGTGATGCCATCCAGCCATCTCATCCTCTGCCGTCCCCTTCTCCTGCCCAAATCCCTCCCAGCATCAGATATTTTTCCAATGAGTCGACTCTTTGCATGAGGTGGCCATGCTGGAGTTTCAGTACTGGAGTTTCAACTTTAGCATCATTCCTTCCAAAGAACACCCAGGACTGATCTCCTTTAGAATGGACTGGTTGGATCTCCTTGTAGTCCAGGGGGCTCTCAAGAGTCTTCTCCAACACCACAGTTCAAATGCATCAATTCTTTGGTGCTCAGCTTTCTTCATAGTCCAAATCTCACACCCATACATGACTACTGGTAAAACCATAGCCTTGACTAGACGGACCTTTGTTGACAAACTAATGTCTCTGCCTTTCAATATGCTATCTAGGTTGGTCATAAATTTCCTTCCAAGGAGTAAGTGTCTTTTAATTTCATGGCTGCAACCACCATCTGCAATGATTTTGGAGCCCAAAATGATAAAGTCTGACACTGTTCCCATTGTTTCCCCATCTATTTCCCATGAAGTGAAGGGACCAGATACCATGATCTTTGTTTTCTGAATGTTGAGCTTTAAGCCAAACTTTTTCACTCTCCTCTTTTACTTTCATCAAGAAGCTTTTTAGTTCCTCCTCACTTTCTGCCATAAGGGTGGTGTCATCTTCATATCTGAGTTTATTGATATTTCTCCTGGCAATATTGATTCCAGCTTGTGTTTCTTCCAGCCCAGCGTTTCTCATGATGTACTCTGCATAGAAGATAAATAAGAAGTAAGAAGGGTGACAATATACAGCCTTGATGTACTCCTTTTCTTATTTGGAACCAGTCTGTTGTTCCATATCCAGTTCCAACTGTTGCTTCCTGACCTGCATACAGGTTTCTCAAGAGGCAGGTCAGGTGGTCTGGTATTCCCATCTCTCTCAGAATTTTCCACAGTTTATTGTGATCCACACAGTCAAAGGCTTTGGCATAGTCAATAAAGCAGAAATAGATGTTTTTCTGGAACTCTCTTGCTTTTCCGATGGTCCAGTGGATGTTGGCAATTTGATCTTTGGCTCCTCTGCCTTTTCTAAAACCAGGTTGAACATCTGCAAGTTCACAGTTCATGTATTGCTGAAGCCTGGCTTGGAGAATTTTGAGCATTACTTTACTAGCATGTGAGATGAGTGCAATTGTGTGGTAGTTTGAGCACTCTTTGGCATTGTATTTTTTTGGGATTAGAATGAAAACTGACTTTTCCAGTCTTGTGGCCACTGCTGAGTTTTCCAAGTTTTTGGCGTATTGAGTGCACACTTTGACAGCATCATCTTTCAGGATTTGAAATAGCTCAACTGGAATTCCATCACTTCCACTAGCTTTGTTCGTAGTGATGCTTTCTAAGGCCCACTTAACTTCACATTCCAGGATGAACTATGGACAGAGGTTCGTCACATTGTACAGGAGACAGGGATCAAGACCATCCCCATGGAAAAGAAATGCAAAAAAGTGAAATGGCTGTCTGACAAGGCCTTACAAATAGCTATGAAAAAAGAGAAGCGAAAAGCAAAGGAGAAAAANAATGCAAAAAAGTGAAATGGCTGTCTGACAAGGCCTTACAAATAGCTATGAAAAAAGAGAAGCGAAAAGCAAAGGAGAAAAAGAAAGATATAAACATCTGAATGCAGAGTTCCAAAGAATAGCAAGAAGAGATAAGAAAGCCTTCCTCAGTGATCAGTGCAAAGAAATAGAGGAAAAGAACAGAATGGGAAAGACTAGAGGTCTCCTCAAGAAAATTAGAGATATGAAGGGAACATTTCATGTAGAAATGGGCTCGATAAAGGACAGAAAAGGTCTGGACCTAACAGAAGCAGAAGATATTAAGAAGAGGTGGCAAGAGTAAACAGAAGAACTGTACAAAAAAGATCTTACCAAGTATAATTACTTGAAAAGATCCATCATTTATGTGTTATATGTATCAAATCAAAAAATATATAAGGAAAGCACTATTATTAAGATCTACCGTATAAAACATAAAAAAAAAAAAAACAAAACTTCAGAGTTGGTTCAGAGTTTTAAAAGGGTTGTCAGATTTGAATATTTGGAGGCATTTTAGTAGAAACTTTTAGTCCAAATTACATTATCCAATTAGATTCTTAATCGTCAAATAGACAAAAGTACGAACTTTTGTATCTACACTTTTCTCTTGCAGCTCACATTCAACATCAACTCATTAGCTTTCTTATACCAATTTGTAAATTGCTTGTCTTTGCATTGCTTCTTCTCTCCTTTTTAATAGCATTAATTGTTTGTTACAAGCAACTTTTAAAAATCAGATCTCTACTACTACATTTTCTCTCATTTCTTTTTGCTAAACTTCTCATTATTTTAACACTTCTTTAATTGACTATTATCACCTTTTATTAAATGAGAAGCATAAATAAATCTCATTTTCAAAGTTGGATTTAGACTATAGAAGCTTAGAAATACACCACGTTTGCAGTCAATGTCTTACCAGACATAAAATTACTTTCTCACTAATATATGCATTAATATATAAATCAACAATTCAGTTCAGTTCAGTCACTCAGTCTTGTCTGACTCTTTGGGACACCATGAACTGCAGCATGCCAGGCCTCCCTGTCCATGTCCAAATCCCTGAATTACTCAAACTCATGTTCATTGAATCAGTGATTTCATCCAACTATCTCATCCTCTGACATCCCTTCTCCTCCCACCTTCAATCTTTCCCAGCATCAGTGTCTTTTTAAAGGAGTCAGTTCTTTGCATCTGGTGGCCAAAGTATTGGACTTTCAGATTCAGCATCAGTCGTTCCAATTAATATTCACGACTGATTTCCTTTAGGATGAACTGGTTAAATCTCCTTGCTGTCCAAGGGATTCTCAAGAGTCTTCTCCAACAGCACAGTCAAAAGCATCAATTCTTCAGGCACTCAGACTTCTTTATGGTAAAACTCTCACATCCATACATGACTACTAGAAAAATCATATATTTCACTAGATGAACCTTTATTAGCAAGGAAATGTCTCTGCTTTTTAAAATACTGTTTAGGTTGGTCAAAACTTTTCTTCCAAGGAGCAAGCATCTTTTAATTTCATGTCTGAATCACCATCTGCAGAGATTTTGGAGCCCCCCAAAATAAAGTGTTTCATTATTTTTATTGTTTCCCCATCTATTTTCCATGAAGTGATGGGACCAGATGCCATGATCTTAGTTTTCTGAATGTTAAGTTTTGAGTTTTAAACCAATTTTTTCACCCTCCTCTTTCACTTTCATCAAGAGGCTCTTCTGTTCTTCTTTGCTTTCTGCCATAAGTGTGCTGTCTTCTGCATATCTAAGGTTATTGCTACTTCTCCCAGCAATCTTGTTTCCAGCTTGTGTTTCATCCAGTCCAACATTTCTCATGATGTACTCTGAATGTGAGTTAAATAAGCAGAGTGACAATATACAGCCTTGACATACTCCTTTTCTTATTTGGAACCAGTCTGTTTTTCCATGTCCAGTTCTAACTGTTGCTTCTTGACCTCCATACAGATTTCTCAGGAGGCAAGTAAGGTGGTCAGGTATTCCCATCTCTTGAAGAATTTTCCATAGTTTTTTGTTATCCACACAGTCAAAGGTTTTGGGATAGTCAATAAAGCAGAAATAGATGTTTCTCTGGAAGTCTCTTGGTTTTTCAATCATCCAATGGATGTTGGCAATTTAATCTCTGGTTCCTCTGCCTGTTCTAAATCCAGCTTGAACATCTGCATGTTTATTGATCACATACTGTTGAAGCCTGGCTTGGAGAATTTTGAGCATTACTTTGCTAGCGTGTGAGATGAGTCAGTTGTGAAGTAGTTTGAGCCTTCTCTGGCTTTGTCTTTCTTTGGGGTTGGAATGCAGACTGACCTTTTCCAGTCCTGGGCTACTGCTGAGTTTTCCAAATGTGCTGACATATTGAGTGTAGCACTTTCACAGCATCATATTATTTTTAGGATTTGAAATAGCCCAACTTGAATTCCATCACCTCCACTAGCTTTGTTTATAGTCATGCTTCCTAAAGCCCACTTGATTTCACATTCCAGGATGTCTGGCTCTGGATGAAGGATCACACCATCATGATTATCTGGGTCATGAAGATCTTTTTTGTATAGTTCTTCTGAGTATTCTTGCCACTTCTTCTTAATATCTTCTGCTTCTGTTAGGTCCATGCCGTTTCTGTCCTTTATTGTGGCCATCTTTGCATTAAGTATTCCCTTTGTATCTCTAATTTTCTTGAAGAGATCTCTAGTTTTTCCCATTCTATTGCTTTCCTCTATTTCTTTGCATTGATCCCTGAGAAAGGCTGTCTTATCTCTCCTTGTGGTTCTTTGGAGCTCTGCATTCAAATGGGTATATCTTTCCTTTTCTCCTTTGCTTTCATGTCTTTTATTTTCACAGCTATTTGTAAGTCCTCCTCAGACAACCATTTTGCCTTTTTTAAAATTTCTTTTTCTTGGGGATGGTCTTGATCCCTGCCTCCTGTACAGTGTCACGAACATCCATCCACAGATCTTCAGGCACTCTGTCTACCAGATCTAATCCCTTGAATCTATTCATCACTTCTACTGCATAATCATAAGGGATTTGATTTAGATCATACCTGAATGGTCTAGTGCTTTTCCTTACTTTCTTCATTTTAAGTCTGAATTTGCAGTAAGAAGTTCATGATCTGAGCCACAGTCAGCTCCCAGTCTTGTCTTTGCTGATTGTATAGAGCTTTGTCATGTTTGGCTGCAAAGAATATAATCTATCTAATTTCAGTATTGGCCATCATCCCAATTATATAAATGGTTAAGTATTTTTGTTTTCCTATTTTCTAAATAATTTAGCCATTAAGATAGATATTAAATAGCATAGTAACTATAGTAATATAGTTATTAAATAACTCTAAGTTACATATTTTATAGCTGATATCTGAAGTACACTCAGATTAAGTGACTCACTCAAGAGAGTAACAATCCAAAGACACAGAAGTAGGACTGGAACTCAGGAATTTATGGTTTTATAACCTAAATATTAACCATTCTGCTCTGAAATCTCAAAATATAATTTTAAAATAAAGAGGAATGAAAACAATATTTTATAAAAACTCATGTTTCTAGAAATCTATTCTCTTTCCTTCACTAGTTACATGGAAAATATTTTCATTTTTTGGTCATCTAATTTTATTTTTGAAACTTGATACTATAATTCATATTTGCCTTAGACTCAGAAACAAGCAAATACTGACACACAAGTGGCTTGGTGCCAGATGAAGGGCAGAATGCCTGTTATGAATGTCAGTGTTGAGTCTTCTGAGACAAAGAATCAGTAGGCAAAGAAATCCACTGGGACCAGAAAATGGATTTGTGCTAAAGGTCAACATTTATAGTATAGTGTAAACAGTCAGAAAGACAAACACAAATGTCAGGGGTTGGGATAGACTAGGAATCAGATTTGAGTTACATGCACATTATGAGAATATGTGTCCCTACTAAAAGAGATGGGAAGAGATATGCTTAACTAAAATAAACCAATGCAAATTATTAGCACTAACAATGTTCTATGAAGACTTCCTAGTCTATGTATAAAAATAATCCCTCATCAGTATTTTTAATCAAAACCACCAATAATATTTATTACAGTCTTTACTAGTGAATTTTTAGCCACTGTTGATCCTCCTCTCTCATGGCTGAAAGTATTTCATCACATACAACATGATATAAGTACTTCCTCAGATAACAAAGACACTCAAGAATCTCTACCAGAATTTTTCTATAAAACACACATTACTCTCCCCTCCCCTACCAAATAGGTTTTTAAAATGATTATAGTAATACTTGCATGTTCTGCTTATAGTTGAAATTTGAATTATATAATAACATGTGAATATACATAATTTTAATTGATCTGCTATATTTTAAGAGGCTGATTATTCAGAGGAATCACAGTTAAGTCTATTGTGTATGCACACATATAAATATATACACCTGAAAAGCTATTTGTTTCATTTTACTTTTTGAAATAGNCATTTCCTTTAAATGATACTTTGATTTATGTTCCTAAAGCAATCAAAATTGTTAATGAGAAAATAAATAACTTGGTCTCTATTATATCATTGAACTATTTATATGCCCATACTATCAGATATCAAAAATTATTCAGATAATCTATATTTAAGTGTAAAGTTAAATTTATAAATATATTTATTTTAATTAAACTTATATTGAAGTGTCAATGGGGATTTCATATTTTTGTAATAATATATATTATATTTCTTATAATATACAAAGAGTTGAAATTAAATTACTTTAAAAAAAGCATCTTAATGCTTTTTTCCCTATGGACTACTTTGTTCTGTTATCTATTTTTTTCTTGTGTGTGCAGGGGTTGGTGGGGAATAGTATTAAAATATTTTGGTTTTACAAAAAATTTTGTAAATATGACTTACTGGACCAGATGCCATGACCTTCGTTTTCTGAATGTTGAGCTTTAAGCCAACATTTTCACTCTCCTCTTTCACTTTCATCAAGAGGCTTTTTAGTTCCTCTTCACTTTCTGCCATAAGGGTGGGGTCATCTGCATATCTGAGGTTACTGATATTTTCCCCAGCAATCTTGATTCCAGCTTGTGCTTCTTCCAGTCCAGCATTTCTAACGATGTATTCTGCATATAGGTTAAATAAGCAGGGTGACAATATACAGCCTTGATGTACTCCTTTTTGTACTTGGAACCAGTCTGTTGTTCCATATGCAGTTCCAACTGTTGCTTCCTGACCTGCATACAGGTTTCTCAAGAGGCAGGTCAGGTGGTCTGGTATTCCCATCTCTTTCAGAATTTTCCACAGTTTATTGTGATCCACACAGTCAAAGACTTTGGGATAGTCAATAAAGCAGAAATAGATGTGTTTCTGAAACTCTCTTGCTTTTTCCATGATCCAGCAGATATTGGCAATTTGATCTCTGGTTCCTCTGCCTTTTCTAAAACCAGCTTGAACATCTGGAAGTTCACAGTTCACGTATTGCTGAAGCCTGGCTTGGAGAATTTTGAGCGTTACTTTACTAGTGTGTGAGATGTGTGCAATTGTGCAGTAGTTTGAGCATTCTTTGGAAGATTATGGCATCTGTTCCCATCACTTCATGGGAAATAGATGGGGAAACAGTGGAATCAGTGTCAGACTTTATTTTTGGGGGCTCCAAAATCACTGCAGATGGTGACTGCAGCCATGAAATTAAAAGACGCTTACTCCTTTGAAGAAAAGTTATGACCAATCTAGACAGCATAGTAAAAAGCAGAGACATTACTTTGCCAACAAAGGTCCGTCTAGTCATGGCTATGATTTTTCCAGTGGTCATGTATGGATGTGCGAGTTGGACTGTGAAGAAAGCTGAGTGCCGAAGAACTGATGCTTTTGAATTGCAGTTTTGGAGAAGACTCTTGAGAGTCCCTTGGACTACAAGGAGACCCAACCAGTCCATTCTAAAGAAAATCAGTCCTGAGGGTTCTTTGGAAGGAATGATGCTAAAGCTGAAATTCCAGTACTTTGTCCACCTCATGTGAAGAGTTGACTCATTGGAAAAGACTTGATGCTGGGAGGGATTTGGGGCAAGAGGAGAAGGGGACGACAGAGGATGAGATGGCTGGATGGCATCACCGACTCGATGGACGTGAGTGAGTAAACTCCGGGAGTTGGTGACGGAGAGGGAGGCCTGGTGTGCTGTGTTTCATGGGGTCGCAAAGAGTCAGATACGACTGAGAGACTGAACTGAACTGAACTGACTTACTGAAAGTAATGAAACCTCAAATGAATGTTTCTTGATGGAGAAAATAAGTTTAAAAAGCTTAAATGAAATTTTACAGTGGTCTGTTACTTCCTTTTCTTAGTCTTTTAATTCAGTAGGATACCTATTAAACATTTCCTTAGAGAAATTCTTACCATTTTTAACTTATAATTATAATATTTCATGTTTTCTAATTCAGTGGAAAACCATTTAATGAAGACTGGACATCAGATGGAACATGATCCAAAAGCAAATCATGTTGCAATTCATCAAATGTAAAAATGGTTCAGATGTAACTTTAAGTGATGAATTAATATATCTGGATACTGTTCAAGTAATACCGTTTTATAAATTTGGGTTCTTGATAAGATTCAAAAAATGAAATTTATTTCTTGTCTCGCTTTTACTGATGAGAAATTTCTAATCAGAAGAACTATAAAAATTGTCTATAGAAAATTATTCTGTAAAATGTTATAGAAACTATAAAAGTTTCTAGGAGAGGGTGAGATGTATGGAAAGAGTAACATGATAGATACATGTTAGATACATGATAGATAACAAAATAGATAGCCAGTGGGAATTTGCTGTATGGCTCACAAAACTCAAACAGAGGCTCTGTATCAACCTAGAGGGGTGGGATTGGGAAGGAAGATGGGAAGTAGTTTCAAAAGGGAGGAGATATATGTATACCTATGGCTGATTCATGTTGAGGTTGGACAGAAAACAGCAAAATTCTGTAAAGCAATTATCCTTTAATAAAAAATAAATTGATTTTAAAATAGAAACTTTTTTGAATTTTAGAAAATCTTTTTACAAAATATAATCAGATGATAAAAGGAGTGACATTATGCATGGTAAATAACCAAGCTGACATTTATTAAGTGTATATAATATGCTTGCACTTTTCTAAAGAACTTAAGATATATACACATGCGTTTTTTCTTTTAATTTTCATACTGATTGCATTACATTGATATGAATGTTGGCTCCTGGTTATAGGTAATGCTACTGAGGCACAGAGAGTGCAAGAAGCTTTTCATGTCAATTTATGGCAAAACCACTACAATATCGTAAAGTAAGTAGACTCCAAGCAAAATAAATAAATAAATATTTATGCTAAAAAATATTTTAAAAAATCTTTTCAGAGCTTGTTCAGCTAATAGATGGAAGAGCCAGATTTTGAATCCAGGTACCTTAGCTTAAGAATTCATGCATACTAACAACACATAAGAGAAATAAAATTCTTAGACAGGGAACAGCTTGTGGAATGATAAAAGTATATATCACATGTAAGCAAGTCAATTATTGATAATCTAAGAACCAGAATACAAATATTCATAAAACTATATTATTTTGAGTGATATAAATATGATATATGATAGTTTATATATATTAGGGAACAAATTGGATCCAATTTGATATAATACTCACTTATAGTTACAAAATAAAGAAAATGATCCTTAAAATATAAATGATTCATCTACTTCCTTTTCCCAGATACTGTATATTTTATTCAATCTTTGGAGCAGATGGGAGCACATAGCTTACTAACAGCAGAGGGAGAAAATTTATATGATGTCAAAAATTAATCTCTTTTAACAAATGATTATAAGCTAAAGGATTTACTTTTCTCTAGATATGTCTTTAATATAGACTCAGTTCTCTTTTTCTTCTTCATCATACTTTGGGAAGCTCGAAATTCTTACCCAATTTCAATCTATAACATAAGAATCATGATTGTCTGGGTCGTGAAGATCTTTTCTGTACAGTTCTTCTGTGTATTCTTGCCACTTCTTCTTAATATCTTCTGCTTCTGTAAGGTCCAGACCATTTCTGTCCTTTATCAAGCCCATCTTTGCATGAAATGTTCCCTTGGTATCTCTAAGTTTCTTGAAGAGATCTCTAGTTTTTCCCATTCTGTTCTTTTCCTCTACTTCTTTGCATTGATTGCTGAAGAAGACTTTCTTATCTCTTCTTGCTATTCTTTGGAACTCTGCATTCAGATGCTTATATCTTCCCTTTTCTCCTTCGTTTTTTGCCTCTCTTCTTTTCACAGCTATTTTCAAGGCCTCCCCATACAGCCATTTTTCTTTTTTGCATTTCTTTTCCATGGGGATGGTCTTGATCCCTGTCTCCTGTACAATGTCACGAACCTCATTCCATAGTTCATCAAGCACTCTATCTATCAGATCTAGACCCTTAAATCTATTTCTCACTTCCACTGTATAATCATAAGGGATTTGATTGAGGTCATACCTGAATGGTCTAGCGGTTTTCCCTACTTTCTTCAATTTAAGTCTGAATTTGGCGATAAGGAGTTCATGATCTGAGCCACAGTCAGCTCCCAGTCTTGTTTTTGCTGACTGTATAGAGCTTCTCCATCTGAAGTCAATCCTGGGATTTCTTTGGAAGGAATGATGCTGAAGCTGAAACTCCAGTACTTTGGACACCTGATGCAAAGAGTTGACTCATTGGAAAAGACTCTGATGCTGGGAGAGATTGGAGGCAGGAGGAGAAGGGGATGACCCTGGATGAGATGGCTGGATGGCATCACGGACATGATGGACGTGAGTCTGAGTGAACTCCGGGAGATGGTGATGGACAGGGAGGCCTGGCGTGCTGCAGTTCATGGGGTCACAAAGAGTCGGACACGACTGAGCGACTGAACTGAACTGAACTGAACATAAGAATTCTAAATCTCTTCTATCCTTCTTTGCATTAGCACTGAATCTTTTATCTCTGTGCACCCATAAAATCTGCTGATTTCATCATTTCATTAAATTAAGAATGTACAGTAAATTTCAATAAGTGTCAATGAATTCCTGATTTACCAGGTAGGAATTAAAGGCTTCCTAAAAAGCAAAATCAAATTTGTAGTCTCTGAATCACAGATAGTGATATCAAGTTTTATGAAACTGGATTGCTTTAAGTGATCTTACAAAATATTATTTGTATTAAGACTTTTTTATGGGGAACTTTCAAGATGGCAGAGGAGTTAGACAGAGAGATCAGCTTTTCCCCTACAATTACATATAAAAATATATCTGCTTGTGGAACAATTGCCACAGAATACCTTCTGCCAGTATTCAAAAGGCAAACTAACCTCTGCAGAATGATGTAGGACAAAAGATACGTGAAAATAAGAGACAAAGTTCTTGGAATGGGGACCCTCACTTCAAAGAGAGCCATGAAGAAGGAAAAGTTTCTACATGCTTGGAAACCCCCTCACAAGCTGTATTGGGGGCCAGACGGGGGAGCTCTGTACCCTCAGAAGGGAACACAGCAACAGGTTCTCAGAAGGCAAAACAGAGAGACATCACCATAGGGATCATTTCCGACCAACCCTTCCCAGCTGAAAAACTGTTTGCACATTTCTTGGGGCAAGTGGGGCCTGGGTGCTGAGGCTCAGACTTCCAAGATTAGACCCCAGAAAGAGGACCAGCATTGATTGCTGTGAAGATACTCTGAAGATACAGCTGAGGGATCCAGGGAAATGCTTGGGCCTCCCAGAGAGGCAAAGGATCATTGCTGCCAAGACCCTCTAACTTCACATACTTGCCTATTGCAGGCTTCCAACTTCATGAGTGTCAATACATGGGACAAGTCCTGGCTGTGCATTGCTACTCCAGATGTATATAAGCCAAACCTGGCACGAGTGCCAGAGGCAGACTACCCACAACTGCAGTTTGTTATCCCAGAGGGACCACCTAGTGCTGGCATGGGTGCCAGAGGTGGAGGACAGGAGGCCACTGTGGCCTCAACCTCAGGGGCACAGCTGCCACCAAGCTGTGAGAGTCACGGGTTGCTTTCCATACTCTCCTGGGAGCCTAAGCAGCTTAGTTCTGCTGAGGGACCAAGGTCAACATCCCCGGGGGACTGCACGACTGTCCTCAGACTGTGATAATTTCCCACAGGTCCAGACCACAGCAGGCACTCCTCACATAGCCAAACTATGTCTGCCATACACCCTTCTTTCCCCAGCCCAACTGAGCAAGTGAACTCTAATAAGCTGCTATGTTCGTCATCTTCTCTCTGAACAAGGAACAGACATCAGAGGGCAGCCTCTACAAGCGGAGGCTGGTCCATAACCAAAGTTGAACTCCAGGGGCTGTGTGAACAAAGAAGATGAAGGAAATGCACTCCTGTAGCAACAGGTGCCATAGATTAAATCCCCATAATTAGCTTCAGTCTGTGGATGTTGGGGGCGATTATGGACTTTGGAAGCAAGTACAAGCTGGAGTAAGCCCAGATTTGAGTCTGAGATGAGCCCACAGTACCCACAGCAAGTACAGAGATCTTCCAATAAATATTGGAAGACTTTCTGGGTAGGTCAATGGGCTGGTGCTCACTGTGTGATGAGGACAATGAAGGACACAGGATGACATTCTTCTTACTACCTATCTATATCTATATATCTATGCCTTTTTTTTTCTTTTTTGTATTGTTCTATTTTTGTTCTTTTCCATTATTTAATTTTTATTTCTCACCTTACTTTTTCTTTTTCTAAAAGCTTTTATTTTTTAATATATTGCATTTTATTTTCCTATTTTTACAGTACTCTTCAGTTATATTGCATTTTCCCCATGTTTTTTATTTTGTTTTTTTTTTGCTAGTCTAGATTTTAGTATTCATTCTCATATGAGTGTTTATTTATTACCTTGATTGATCGCTTCTTTTTTGATTTCTGTTTTTATCATTTCCCCCCTTCTTTTTTCTCTTTTTGTGTGTCAGTTTTTGGGTGTTCTTGTCTGTTGAGTACAGCTTTCACCATTTGCTTGGGCTTTTGCTGTCCTTTGTTTGTTTCTATAATTGATTGACTTCTTTTTTCCCCCTATTTTCCTCTATCTCTTTGTCTTTTACTCTGTTCTGTGTGACTTTGGGAGTCTTGGAATTACAGTAAGGAGTCAGGCCTGGAACTCTGAGGTGGGAGACCCAAGTCCAGGACGTTGGACCACCAGAGAACTCCTGATCCCATGGAACATTAACTGGTGAAAGCTCTCCCAAATGCCTCCAGCTTAGCACTAAGACCAGACCCCACCCAAAGGCCAGCATTTTCCAGTACAAGATTCCTCATACCAAATCATCAGTAAACTAGGAACACAATCCTGCCCATTAGCAGACATGCTGCCCAAATCCATATCAAACTCACAGACACACCAAAACACATCTCTGGATGTGACACTGCCCTTCAGGGGGACAAGATCAAGCTCCACCCACCAAAACACAAGCAATAGTCCCCTCAGTCAGGAAACCTGCACAAGATACTGACCCATCCCCACCCACTGAGGGTAGACTCCACACAATAAAAGGAACTACGACCTTGAATCCTACAGAAAGGATATCACAAATACAGTAAATCAAACAAAATTAAAAGACAGAGAAGCATGCAGCAGATGAAGTAGCATGTTAAAAACCCATAACTGTTTGCAGATGACATGATCCTCTACATAGAAAACGCTAAAGACTCCACCAGAAAATTACTAGAACTAATCAATGAATATAGTAAAGTTGCAGGATATAAAATCAACACACAGAAATCCCTTGCATTCCTGTACACTAATAATGAGAAAGCAGAAAAAGTAATTAAGGAAACAATTCCATTCACCATTGCAACGAAAAGAATGAAATACTTGGGAATATATCTACCTAAAGAAACTAAAGACCTATATATAGAAAACTATAAAACACTGATGAAAGAAATCAAAGAGGACACTAACGGATGGAGAAATATACCATGTTCATGGATCAGAAGAGTCAATATAGTGAAAATGAGTTTACTACCCAAAGCAATCTACAGATTCAATGCAACTCCTATCAAGCTACTAGCAGTATTTCTCACAGAGCTAGAACAAATAATTTAACAATTTGTATGGAAATACAAGAAACCTCAAATAGCCAATGCAATCTTGAGAAAGAAGAATGGAACTGGAGGAATCAACCTGCCGGACTTCAGGCTCTACTACAAAGCCACAGTCATCAAGACAGTATGGTACTGGCACAAAGACAGAAAAGATAGGTCAATAGAACAAAATAGAAAGCCCAGAGATAAATCCACACACCTATGGACACCTTATCTTTGACAAAGGAGGCAAGAATATACAATGGAGTAAGGACAATCTCTTTAACAAGTGGTGCTGGGAAAACTGGTCAACCATTTGTAAAAGAATGAAACTAGAACACTTTCTAACACCATTCACAAAAATAAACACAGAATGGATTAAAGATCTAAATGTAAGACCAGAAACTATAAAACTCCTAGAGGATAACATAGACAAAACACTCTCCAACATAAATCACAGCAGGATCCTCTATGATCCACCTCCCAGAATACTGGAAATAAAAGCAAAAATAAACAAGTGGGATCTAATTAAAATTAAAAGCTTCTGCACAACAGAAGAAACTATAAGCAAGGTGAAAAGACAGCCTTCGGATGGGAGAAAATAATAGCAAATGAAGCAACTGACAAACAACTAATCTCAAAAATATACAAGCAACTTATGCAGCTCAATTCCAGAAAAATAAATGACCCAATCAAAAAATGGGCCAAAAAACTAAATAGACATTTCTCCAAAGAAGACATACAGATGGATAACGAACACATGAAAAGATGCTCAGCATCACTCATTATCAGAGAAATGCAAATCAAGACCACAATGAGGTACCATTTCACATTTGTCAGAATGGCTGTGATCCAAAACTCCACAAGCAATAAATGCTGGAGAGGGTGTAGAGAAAAGGGAACCTTCTTACACTGTTGGTGGGAATGCAAACTAGTACAGCCAGTATGGAGAACAGTGTGGAGATTCCTTAAAATCTACAAATGGAACTTCCTTATGACCCAGCAATCCCACTGCTGGGCATACACATGGAGGAAACCAGAATTGAAAGAGACACATGTACCCTAATGTTCATCGCAGCACTGTTTATAATAGTCAAGACATGGGAGCAACCTAGATGTCCATCAGCAGATGAATGGATAAGAAAGCAGTGGTACATATACACAATGGAGTATTACTCAGCCATTAAAAAGAATACATTTGAATCAGTTCTAATGAGGTGGATGAAACTGGAGCCGATTATACAGAGTGAAGTAAGCCAGAAAGAAAAACACCAATACAGTATACTAACACATATATATGGAATTTAGAAAGATGGTCATGATAACCCTGTATGCAAGACAGCAAAAGAGACACAGATGTAAAAAACAGACTTTTGGGCTCTGTAGGAGAGGGAGAGGGTGGATGATTTTGGAGAATGGCATTGAAACCTGTATACTATCATGTAAGAAACGAATCACTAGTCTAGGTTCGATACGGGATACAGGATGCTTGGGGCTGGTGCACTCAGATGACCAAGAGAGATGATATGGGGAGAGTGGTGGGAGGGGGGTTCAGGGTTGGG
>SJYQ01104585.1:0-27169 GCA_006410935.1 Redunca redunca
AAATACTAGGAATATTTCAGTCTTTTTAGCCATTCTTGGCATGGATAGGAATGTCTCATTTTATTTCAAAAGTTTACTTCACTGCAGAGTAACGAGGTTGAACACCTTTTCGTCGGCTTATTGGCAATTTGGAGGTCTTCTTGTGTAGATTAACTGTTCAAATCTCTTACCCATTTTTTAAACATTAGACTTTATTTGGCTTTTTCTCATTGATTTGTAGGAACTTCCTTTTAAAAATCAGTTATGAGTCATGAATTAGATTTGTGTTATAAATGTTTCCTTCCTGTGTTTGCTTTCTCACCTTCTCAATGGTGTCCCTTTTTTTTTTTTTTTTGCTGCACTGTGTGACATGTGGGATCTTAGTTCCCCAATTAGGGGTTGAACCTGCACCTCCTTCCGTGCAAGTGTGGATTTCTTGACCGCTGGACTGTCAGGGAAGCCTTCAGGGGTGTCTTTTGATGTGACCTCATCGTCTGCCTTCTTTCTCCTGTGCTTGCCTGCCCAGCCACTCTGGCCAAGCGTGCTGCTGCTGCCAAGTGTGATCTGGCCTCTAGGTCTTTGTAGTCCCCTCCTCTCCCTCCAGAATGTTCCCCTCCCAGATACCGGGAACCATTTGGTCCTTTACCCAGGTGTCTGCTCAAATGGCCTCTTCTCAGGGGACCTTCCCTAACCACTGCATCCAAAACAGCTTTCCCCGAAGTCTTTTACCCTGCCTTATTTTTCTCATAGTATCTACCACCTAATATATACGCTTATTTACTAATTGTGTGTGCTCCCCCTCCCCACACTTGACTTTAACTCTGAGAACTGGGTCTGTTTTGTTCTCTATGAACCCTCAGCACCTAGAGGGTTTCCAGCACTTGTTAGGTACTAAAGAATATGTTAAATGAAGGAAAAATGAAATGAATGTATCCGTCAGAATGAGTATGGCGGAGTAACAAATAACCCCAAATCTCAGTATTCAAAATTTCCAAAGGTTTATTTCTCTTGTGTGTTTTATTTCATTTTTTAAAAAATTATTTATTTATCTATTTTGTTGTGTCAGGTTTTCATTGCTGCACATGCATCTTCAATCTTTGTTGAGGCACGCAGGATTTAACCCACTCCAGTGTTCTTGCTTGGAGAATCACAGGGATGGCAGAGCCTGGTGGGCTGCTGTCTCTGGGGTTGCACAGAGTCGGACACGACTGAAGCAACTTAGCAGCAGCAGCAGGATTTTTAGTGGCAACGTGCAAGCTCTTACTCATGACAGGCAGGATCTAGGGCCCTGACCAGAGATCGCACGTGGCCCCTGCATTGGGACCGTGCAGTCTCAGCCACTGGACTGCTAGGGAAGTCCATGCATGCCTTATTTCTAACGTAGGTCCAAGGGGGGGCTTATAATAACTCATGACTGTTACTCAGGGATCCAGGTGGACAGAGGAACACCGTAAGTTACCGGCTTTGGGATTTGCTGTGGGGAGAGAAGAGAGGGTGGCGGATAGACTGACACTTAAATTATTCCACCCAGAAGCCACACACGTCCCTTCTGCTCACATTTCATCGTTCAAAGCAAGGCACGCGACCGTGTCTAAATTCACGAGGTGTGGGCTCAGAAAGAGAAGAGAGCTGAAGACACCAGTGGGCCCCAGTGATGACATCTACACTGTGAGAGTGTGAGTGAATGAATGAATGAGTTCAGCGCATAAGGACCAAGAGATGGGACCAGGTAAGCAGGAGAGGTTGGGCAGCCCGTTCCTTACTCTTCTCTGAACCTGGGTTCCAAGCAACCCTGTGGGACCATCTTCCGTTGTGAAATGGCTGGGCTTAATAATGCTTTTAACCGTGTTCTGAGAAGGAGAGGAACGGCAATGATTATTTGCTGAGTTTTCATTTTCTTCCAGGACGATATGTCTAGGGTTTTGCATGATTTACTGAAGTAGATAGGATTTGTCTCATTGAACAGTTGGGCCAGTGAAGACCCAGAGAGATGAAATAGATGGTTTCGTGTCTCTCAGCTCACAGGGCCAGACTTTGACTCTTACTACAGCATGCCAAGTTACAAACACGGTCCCAATGTCTATTACTCTGGAGTCACAAGTATCATTTCATTGTTGGACTCTGCGGGTGCTTACAAAAGCCCCAGTGACCCTTAGGTTATCCTGCATGAGGTCAGCCTGGCCCATGGGTCACTTGACCGATGCTATAACCTAACAACTTGTCCATTCATTTCTCTTTCTTCATTTGTTTCCCCCCATGCAGTAGGCTGCTCTTAAGGGCTTCCCAGGTGGAGCAGTGGTAAAGAATTTCAACTCACTATGAACTTTTAATACTCCGGTGAGTAAGTAGGCAGCCCATAGAATCTCCTCCATGCTGGAAACATTATCACAAAAGTACACTTCTCAGCCACTAAAAACCTTTGCCATCTCAGTCTTGCCCCCATTAACATCAGGCCCCTACTCTATGTGCCTCTGCTCTCTACCTATACTTTAAGCAGGAACAAAAAAGTATTTTTTCCCGTAATATACATTTTACAACCATTTGGTGCAAAGGCTGAGAGCTGTCAGAGCAGTAATGCATTGTATCAAATTAACGTATTTTCCTGAAATGGTAATTACACCCTTTTTGTGTGCCTCTGAATATACTTTTTTTTTTCCCTCCCTGCCGTGTGAGTAAAACACTGACCTCAAAGTCTCACTTGAAATCGTCATCATTAGTGCATCTGTCCAAATGATTCAAGGGAAATTATGACTGGCAGGGGTTTTCAAGTTTAGAGGGATTTAAAGGTGAACCACGGGCTTCATAAGAAAAGTTGGAACGTCCAGCACCTTTAATAAATATTCATTCCTTCACACTCGAGAACTATTTCCTGTCCATTCACACTATTAAACTCAGTTCCACACATCTGTATTGAGCATCTACTATATTGAAGTGGTTACTGATTCCAAGCAAGACATGGTTCCTGCCTTCAATCTCAGAAGCAAGGGCAGACAGATGGCTTGAAAAGGAAGAATCAATGAAATGACGTTTGGCCACAGAAGACAGGGAGTGATTCTGAGTGTGTGTGTTGGGGGCAGGAGGTGCAATCACAAAAGGCAGCTTTAGGAGGTGGCTTAGGCAGATGGGGACTGCAGCCATGAAATTAAAAGACGCTTACTGCTTGGAAGAAAATTTATGACCAACCTACATAGCATATTCAAAAGCAGAGACTTTACTTTGCCGACTAAGGTCCGTCTAACCAAGGCTATGGTTTTTCCTGTGGTCATGTATGGATGTGAGAGTTGGACTGTGAAGAAAGCTGAGTGCCGAAGAATTGATGCTTTTGAACTGTGGTGTTGGAGAAGACTCTTGAGAGTCCCTTGGACTGCAAGGAGATCCAACCAGTCCATTCTGAAGGAGATCAGCCCTGGGATTTCTTTGGAAGGAATGATGCTGAAGCTGAAANTTTCTTTGGAAGGAATGATGCTGAAGCTGAAACTCCAGTACTCAGGCCACCTCATGTGAAGAGTTGACTCATTGGAAAAGACTTTGATGCTTGGAGGGATTGAAGGCAGGAGGAGAAGGGGATGGCAGAGGATAAGATGGCTGGATGGCATCACTGACTCGATGGGCATGAGTCTGAGTGAACTCCGGGAGATGGTGATGGACAGGGAGGCCTGGCGTGCTGCGATTCATGGGGTCTCAAAGAGTCAAACACGACTGAGCGACTGAACTGAACTGAACTGAACTAGGGATTTCCCTGGTGGTTCACTGGCTTACACTCCACGCTCCCAATACTGGGGGCCTGGGTTCAATCCCTGGTCCCAGGCTGCTCAAAACTAAGAGTTCCCATGCTGCAACTAAGATTCAGTGTGGCCAAATAAATAAATCTTAAAAAAAAAAAAAAAAATAGAAAAGAAGATGGCTGAGCTGGACCTTGAAAGTTGCCAAAGATGAAGTCCTGATGACCATAAACACATTCCAAGTTCAGAGAGAGCTAATTAGAGTGTGAGTTTAGAAATGGCAAGAACCCAGCTTTCGGTGCCTAGCATCAGAGCAAGGGATCAGGCTCTCAGGGAGATGTCATCTCCATCTTAGCCCCCTCAAAGGGTGTGCATTTATTGCAGTGTGGCTGGAACACAGGGATCAAGGTGGAGCAGTCGTTAGGCTAAGGTGGAAGGTGTCGTAAGCCATGGAAGGTCTGAGTCATTATCTTAAAGAACCAGAGAAGCCACTGAGAAGGGCTGGAGGGATGTGAGCAGATTTGACTGTGAATGATCACTCCAGCAGCTAAGTAGATAATGGATTGAAAGCAGGGAAGGAGCAGAAAGAAGTAATTAGAAGCCTATTACTCCAGTCTGAATACGTGTCCAGGCCTGGACTGGTGGTGGCAGAAGGGATGGAGGCAAGTGGATGACTTTGACATGTGTGTAGCAGGAAGAGTGGGCTGCGCTTAGTGGTCATCTGATTAATTACACGTGGCTAAGGAGAAGGCTATGGCACCCCACTCCAGTACTCTTGCCTGGAAAATCCCATGGATGGAGGAGCCTGGTAGGCTGCAGTCCATGGGGTTGCTAAGAGTCGGACACGACTGAGCGACTTCATTTTCACTTTTGGCTTTCAAGCATTGGAGAAGGAAATGGCAACCCACTCCAGTGTTCTTGCCTGGAGAATCCCCGGGACGGGGGAGCCTGGTGGGCTGCCGTCTCTGGGGTTGCACAGAGTCGGGCACGACTGAAGTGACTTAGCAGCAGCAGCAGCAAGGAGAAAGAGGTATTAATCGTGATTCTTGGGTTTCTGGAATAAGCAGTAAGACAGATGGTTGGTGTTCTTATAGGATGTGAGGAAAAGTGGGATAGAGGCCCAGGGTGTGCTGAGTTCTAGACCCTTCAAGCCACTTTGTTTCTATATCTGGATTAGACTGTCAGTTCAACAACTTGGTTTGGTTCTTCTTGCTATAGTGACTCTTAGGGACATGATTTTATTCTGGACATGGCTGTGTGTGTTTTAAATTATTTATTTATTTGGCTGCCCCAGGTTTTAGCTGCAGCATCAGGATCTTTAGTTGCAGCATAGGAATTCTTAGTTGCGCATGTGGGATCTAGTTCCCTGACCAGGGATCGAACCCTGGTCCCCTGTATTGGGAGCACGGAGCCTTAGCCACTGGACCACCAGGGAAGGCCCTGGGCATGGTCATTTTGATTGCATTGGAAGCACTAGCCACTGGAGTTGGCTCCTGAAAGATGCCATTGAACAGATACAGGAATCCAAGAACTGTGGCTCACATTTGGACAAGTTTCAGAATGAGAAAGATATGTGGTCAGGATCACTCTTTCCCTCTTGCTCCAGGTCTAAGGAACTTTTGCAGGTATGATGCCTCAACAGAAATTTAGTGAGTAGCTTAACAATGAAAATGTGGGCAATCTCGTAGCTTAGTTGTAACCCAGGACCTGGGGTTGTTCCACCATCTCTGTTCACACCCTGTGCACTGGTCTCAATGGCCAGGACATTCCAGTCCTTCCCACGGCCATATAGGTCTTGCCTGGCACAACTGTAGGAGACCACGTTCCCTTGGGAATTCAGTCTTTGCAAATCAGAGCCTTATCTTCACTCTTATTTCTTATTTATCTTTTAATTTTTTTTAATGTTTATTTGGCTGTTCTGGGTCTTAGTTGTGGCACCAGGGATCTTTTTAGTTTGCAATATGCAGGATCTTTAGTGGTTGCATGTGGGGTCTAGTTCTCTGACCAGGGATCAATCCCAGGGCCCCTGCATTGGGAGTGCAGAGTCTTAGCCACTGGACCACCAGGGACGTCCCTCTTATTTATTTTTAAAATGTAAAAAGAAAAGTACCAGTAATAATGAATACCAGTGAAATAATACATTTGGGTTTCTTATGTCAGTTCAGTTCAGTTGCTCAGTCATGTCTGACTCTTTGCGACCCCTTGAACAGCAGCATTCCAGGCCTCCCTGTCTGTCACCAGCTCCCGGAGTTTACCCAAACTCATGTCCATTGAGTCAGTGATGCCATCCAACCATCTCGTCCTCTGTTGTCCCCTTCTCCTCCTGCCTTCAATCTTTCCCAGCATCAAGGTCTTTTCAAATGAGTCAGCTCTTCGCATCACATGGCCAAAGTATTGGAGTTTCAGCTTCAGCATCAGTCCTTCCAATGAACATTCAAGACTGATCTCCTTTAGGATGGCTGAGCTCCTTGCAGTACAAGGGATTCTCAAGAGTCTTCTCCAAACCACAGTTCAAAAGCATCAATTCTTCGGCACTCAGCTTTCTTTATGGTCCAACTCTCACATCCATACATGACCACAGGAAAAACCATAGCTTTGACTAGATGGACCTTTGGTGACAAAGTAATGTCTCTGCTTTTTAATATGCTTTCTAGGTTGGTCATAACTTTTCTTGCAAGGAGTAAGCGTCTTTTTATGTCATGGCTGCAGTCACCATCTGCAGTGATTTTGGAGCCCAAGAAAATAAAATCTGTCACTGCTTGCACTTTTCCCCATCTATTTGCCATGAAGTGACGGGACCAGATGCCGTGATCTTAGTTATTTGAATGTTGAGTTTTAAGCCAGCTTTTTCACTCTCCTCTTTCACCTTTATCAACAGGTTCTTTAGTTCTTCTTCACTTTTGGCCATTAGAGTGGTATCATCTGCACCATCTGTGAAGCCCAATGAACTCTGCATATAAGTTAAATAAGCAGAGTGACAACATACAGCCTTGTCATACACTTTTCCCAATTTGGAACCAGTCCATTGTTCCATGTCTGGTTCTAACTGTTGCTTCTTGACCTGCATGCACGTTTCTCAGGAGACAGGTGAGGTGTCTGGTACTCCCACCTCCTTAAGACTTTTTTCCACAGTTTGTTGTGATCCACACAGTCAAAGGGTTTAAAGGAGTCAGTGAAGCAGAAGTAGATATTTTTCTGGAATGTCCTTGCTTTCTCCTTGATCCAGTGAATGTTGACAATTTGATCTCCCATTCCTCTGCCTTTTTTACAGGATGCAAAGAGGATTTTTTTTTTTTTTTTTTACATAGGGCTCAGCCCAATCCACTCCTCTGCAAGAAAAAGGAAGTAGGTCTGGATTCATCTCCTGGGCTGTAGACTGAACTCCGCAGGGTGTTGGTCCCAGGGTCTCTCATGGTTAGAAATGAGTTCGATGGGGAGTGTGAGAACCTTGGCACAGCATAGACTCCCTCCTGGTCAGGGTCAGCCATCACTCTCTGCTGATACAGTCTTTCCAGCACCACCCTGCATAATACATTTGTACAACTTGATCATGAAGGATTGTCAGAGTGAAGTATTTGCAAGTCACTTAACTGGCTAGAAAGCCTTTGAACTAAGACGGCCATCGGCCATCTTCCATCAATGCTCCTTCACGAGGAATAGTCCAGGCTGCCTCCTCACGTCAGTCTGTGCTGGTTTAAGGACCATCATGAGACGGGAGCATCACTGTCAGCTCTCTTGACCCAGGAGCCAGTTTGTCTAAATGACGGCTGGGGACCTGAGGACAGTGTGGAGCGGGTGGGGCTGAGTTCAGCGGGACCAGCGGGGCAGGGTGTTCCCTTTGGTGTGCCAAAAGCACTCCTCCTTCTCATTGCACTCCAAAATGGAAAGTGCTCTGGTTTAGGGATCAGGGAGATGTAAGTGTATGTCTTGACTCTGAAATAGATTAGCTCTGATCATTGAGGCAACTACCTCAGTGTCCTTGTCTGTAAAATGGTGATGTCCATCTTTTCCAACTATTATGAGGATCAAGTAAGTATGTGTTGATAGAGTGCCTACTGTATGTCTGGGATATATAGGTACTCAATCAGAGCAGGCTCCTTTCACCTCCAGGGAGGGATGGCAGGGCCACTGATTTAACCATAAGACAGAGAACTAAGGTTCTGAGGCAGGAGGGTGCTTCTTGTGAAGGAAGACAGGATTAAAAACAAACCAACCAACCCTACATTTCTTAATTCCTAACCAGAATAGCCCATTGGAACTTCAAATCTGGGTGACCCATCAACAGACCAGAGTCAGAAGGGCTGCTTCAGCTTCTTTAAGAGCCAACAAATGCCTATCCTCTGTAATTCTGTACAAAGAAGAGGGTCCTTGTCCTGAGGGAGGAGTTTGAGAGATCCCTGTGTGCAAGTGACCCATGGGACAGTCCAGAAATACCAGACATGCAGCGGGATTGGGAGCTGGGTAGTTGGGACCCACACAGCGAATTTCCTGGTGACTGAGATCTGCTTGTTAGAGACACTCCAACAGCCACATGATTCAGGAGCCCATTGGCTGTGCTTGACTATACAAGTGTCACATGCTGCCTGCCCTGGAAATAAATCTAGAAAATCTGATTGGTTCACTGAAGAAATATTTATTGAGCATTGGCTATATGGCAGGCAATATTGTAGGAACTGAGAAAGTAGGAAAATGAAGTTTCTGCTCTCATGGAGCTTATATTCTGATAGGATAGAAAAATGTTAGTCACTCAGTCGTGTCTGACTCTTTGCGACCTGGGGGACTGTAGCCCGCCAGGCTCCTCTGTCCGTGGGATTCTCCAGGCAAGAATACTGGAGTGGGTTGCCATGTGCTCCTCCAGGGGATCTTCCTGATGCAGGGACCGAACCCGCATCTCCTGTATCTCCTGCATTGGCAGGCGAGTTGTTTACCCCTACCGCCACCTGGGAAGCCCGTAAGAAATAGGATAGCATAAAGTTAAAAGCCTCTTTTCCCCCCTTCTGTCTCAGTCTCCTCCCTGCATGCCCAAAGGCAATCGAGATCCGTGAATTTGGTTGATTTCCTTCTTGTTCACGGTTTTTAAACTTTTATTGCACATAAACATAATGTGGTACTGTTTGGTGTGTTTTTTTTAAATTTAGCATAAATGGCATCCTTCAGTATACAATGTTGTACAGTTTGCTGTTTTCACCCCTGGTTTTGTTTTCAGCATCTATTTTTATACATTCACATAGATCAAATTGGTTTAATTGCTGTGCAATATTCCATTTTAGGAATATACCAGCATTTGCTTATCCCTTCTCCTACTGAAGGCCGTATGTGTTGCTTCCAAATTTTTGCCATGATGAAAAATGCTGCAACGAATATCCTTCTACATGTCTTAGTATGTGTCCTTTTATGTAAGCTTCTCTAGTGTGAATTGAATATATTAAGTCTATAGGTAGAAGTGGAATTGTGAATCGGCAGTTTAGGGAGCATGTTCACTTTTAATTGCATCGTTGCCCAGTATCTGCTGATGGGGAGTGGGGCTGAAAGAGTCAGTATCAGAATTACCTTCAAACAACATGTCACCCACCCAGACAATTTTATCCACTTCCTCACCAGCCACTTCTCCTTGTCAAGGAAGCATAGACTCCCAGTGGGAACCACTGCTTTAGTGAGACACGTTTCTAGAAGGTGATGTGTCAAGGGCTTAGATATATTGAAAGATAAAAGGGATTGAAAATGATGAGTTAAAGATCACAAAGACATAGCCAGTTGGCTTTGATGTTTTCACCTCAGTTCTCAAATCTCTCAAGGTCTTCTTCTTGGCAGAAATATTGTCCCGATCCCAGGGGTTTACAGAGGACACGGGTATTAATTGCTTTGTTACTGAAAAGCCCCAGGTCAGCCTCCGCCTAGGATGACCCTAAAGCTATTCTGATCCTCTAAGAGGCATGGGCACCCAGCTAGAAATAGCTAAATCATTTTTGAGTCATTGTAGCCTGTGCACTGGGGCCACGTTTGGGCTGAATAGCAACAAGAGGGCAGAGAAGGGGGTGTGGATTGAGGCCACTGCTGGGGGGGTGGAAGAGGTCGACTGATGCTGTCATAGTCAGCTGTACTGGGTTACACAGGGTCCCCCTCAATCCATATCCACCCGGAACCTGTGAATGGGACCTTATTTGCGAATAGAGTCTTTGCAGATATAATCAAATTAAGATGAATTTCTACTGGGTTAAGGGCTTCCCTGGCGGCTCAGACAGTGGAGAATCCACCTACAGTGTGGGAGACTTAGGTTTGATCCCTGGGTTGGGAAGATCTTCTGGAGGAGGGCATGACAACCCACTCCAGTATTCTTGCCTGGAGAATCCCCATGGACAGAGGAGCCGGGAGGGCTGCAGTCCACGGGGTCGCCAAGAATCGGACACGACTGAGTGACCAAGCACAGCACATACTTGGTTATGGTGGATCCTAAAACCAACATGACTGGTGTCCAGCAATAAGAGGGACATTTGGACATAGGAACCCAGACACCCAGATATACACACACACACAGAGGAAAACACCCTCCCTTGTGAAGCTGTAAATCACTGTTCTAGACAGTGTCCTCTGCAACCTTTCACTTGGGCTTTTTTATTGTCACAGTAGCAAAAATAAAAGCATTTTCTTCTAGTATTACTGACTGATCTTATTTACATGAAGTCATCTGTATTCGCTGGCATTACAGCAACTTCTCCCATCTGGATTCAACTTTTTGAAATTAGGTATTAATTATTTATTTTTGGCTGCGCTGAGTCTTCACTGCCCTGCTGCATGCAGGCTTGTCCTGTTGCAGTGAGAGGGGGCTACTCTTTAGTTGCCATGCGTGGACTTCTCATTGTGGTGTCTTCTCTTGTTACAGAGCGTGGGCTCTAGAGTGCATGGGCTTCCGTAGTTGTGATGCACAGGTTTAGTTGCCCTGAAGCATGTAGAACCTCTCTGGACCAGAGATAGAACCAGTATCCTCTGCATTGCCAGGCAGCTCACCAGGGAAGTCCTGGTATTTAATTAATAGGAATTAATAATCTCAGTCTGGATATAAACCAACAGTAAACAAAAAGAAAATGATGTGACACACAAAGAGAATGCCACATGATGATGGAAGAGGGATCAGTCGTGAGCAGCTGTAAGGCAAGGATGGCACAGGAATCTGGAGACCACGGGAGCTGGGAAGAGGTAAGCCAGGATCGCCCCCTAGAGCCCCTGCCTGAGAGACCGTGGTGCTGCTGACACCTTGACTTTGGACTTCTAGCATCCAGAACCGTGAGAGAATCATTTCTGTGTTCCGAGTCACCCAGCCCGTGACGTGGCAGCACTGGGAAATGAACAGAGCCGCTTCCAAGCTGCTCAAAGAGCAGCCTCCTGGTCCTCACACCCCTGTGCGATGCCTTCTTCTCTTCTGCCGGCCAGACCTAGTAAACCTGTTCCCAGCTGCCACAGCAAACAAGCCGTTTCCACAGCTAGGTTGTCAAAGGCTGAGTTCCATCCTGCTCACTCTGTCTTGCTCTCTCACTTGCTCTCTGATAAATCTGGTTGTCATGACATAAGCTGCTTATGGAGAGGCCCTCATGACAAGGAACGGAAGAAGGTTCCAGCTAATGAAGAACTGAATCCCACCAATAGCCCCAGGGGAAGACTTGGAAGTAGATTCCCCCCCAATTGGAGGCTTGTGATGACTGAAATCCCTGCATCTTGATTACACCTTGAGAGACCCAGAGGCACAGGACCCAGGAAACTGTGCCTGGATCCTTTACCCAGAGAAACTGAATAATAAGCTGTGAATTTATTGCTTGAAGACACAGAATATTGGGGTACTTTGTTACACAGCAATGATGGATAACTAACAGGTGCAAAGAGTAGATCAAGGCAGGTGCTTGGGAACAAAAATCTAAGAGCCTGAGCTGGGGCCCCTTGTTCAGTGAGTGCTGTGTGCTGAGAAGAGGGAAGACGGTGACAGAGTCCCTAGGAATGTGTGCAGACATCCATTCTCCACATCACAGGCACATTCCCATGCCAGCATAGAAGGCGGCCACTCAAATCTAAGAGTTAAGTGTTATTGTTGAAGGCCATGTGCTTTGGCAGAACTCCCCTGAAGAGAGACATGGGATTGTATCCTTATGGACTGCTTCAGACAGACTCAGAAACTTTCCCCAAAGTCACTCTTTATTTACTGCTGGAGCTTCTCTTCCACACCTGGTGTTGCCTGGAAGGAGGTACGGAGAAAAGAGGAAAGGCGACTGGATTAGGAGTCAGGAGCCCTTGCTTCTTTTCGCTTTCCAGTTATCCATTATTTGCGTCGGGTCTTACTGGCTGTGGGCTCTTCAGTGCGTCACGGGGGTCTGTCACGTGGGCTCTGTCCAGCTGGGGCTCTCAGGCTCAGTAGCTACCGCTCGTGGGCTTAGTTGCTCCTCGGCACGTGGCGTCTTAGTCGCCCAGTGATGGATCAGGTCCTCGTCCCCTGCATTGTCAGGGGGAGTCTTCACTGGATCACCAGGGAAGTCCCAGGACTCCTCACTTCTGAAATTGGTTGTCATTCACCATGCTAGGGACCTTGGTCTTTCAGGAGGCTAATTTCCTTGTTCTGATGTTGAAATGAAGAGGAGGTTCTTATCCAAAGAGCACAGGGTGGGCAGCATTGGGGAAAACAAAACTGAGCATCCCTGTTCCCTCCTGCCACCCTTAGATCCAGGATGGATCCAGGAGGGGGAGGTTCCTGATGCTGGAGCAGGTGGTTATGACTCTGGTCACTGCATCGAAGTTGATGGGGGGGAAGATGAAGAATAGAAACTTGTGGGCCCCTGAAGAGTCCTGGGAGAGAGAGGGAGGGACATTCCAGCAGGTATAGCAGCCCATCACAGACCAACGCAGGTGGATCATTTTGCCAGGTGGTCCTGAAGAGAGAATGAAGGCTCCTGGTGCATCACACTCTTTCTGAGAGCCTGGGCTGGGCTGCAGGTGCCACAAGGACACACAAGGAGCCTTTCAATTGTGTTACCAAAAGTCTACGATGTTCCCACCATTCAAATCTTTGTAACAGAAAGATTTTTAACAGATTTTTAAAAACAGATTTTAAAGCAGGTTTTCAACTATTTTTTAACAAATTGGCATGATCTCATTTATAATCCAGGACCCATAGCTTTCAACTAATTTGGAGGACAATTTGGTGCCCCAGGAGAAAGCCTTATGACAAGATCACTTTTGCTAGAAGAACCCAGATTGTGTGAGTAGAATTAATTTCCTCAAGCCTCCCGACCTGTGTGCTTGGCTATGCCACAAACTTTCTTTTTCTTCCCTTCCCATATTTATACAGTCAGGAGTTCATTTATATAATATCGAAAGGCCTCTTCAGCACTCATATTTAACCATTCCTTATAAAATAATCAGAAGGACCAGACAAGAAGTAGAGCCAAGTGAGCTTTCGTGGGGCTCATCCTTCAAAACCCAGGCGTTACTTCCTGGGGGAGGACTCCGTGACCTCACCAGATTGCAGGCCTGATTAAAATGCTCCTCCAGTGCAGGACCAGGCACACATCCACAGATCGTAACTTAGTGGTAATGGTTGATTTATGGATCTGTTTGCTCCACTGTCTGGTCAGCCCTTGTGCTAGAGACTGGCTTGTGTCTATTCTTCTTGTATGCCCAGGACCTAATAGAGAGCCCGAAACATAAAAGATGTCCAGCAACTATTTATTAGAGGTTTCCCTGGTGGCTCAGATGGTAAAGAATCTGCCTGCAATGCAGGAGACCGGGGTTTGATCCCTGGGTCAGGAAGATCCCTTGGAGAAGGGAATGGCTGCCCATTCCTGTATTCTTGACTGGAAAATCCCATGGACAAAGGAGCCTGGTGGGCTGCAGTCCATGGGGTTGCAAAGAGTCAGACATGACTGAGTGACTAACACACACAACTATTTGTTGAATTAATGAGTGGCGAGATGGATGAATGGATAAACGGTTCTTCTGCGTAGGGTGGGAATCCTGTTTATTGAAAATACAGTCCCAGGAAATTGGGTCTCTCTCTTGGCACATTGGCTTGCTGGTGACAGTGGCATGGTATGGTGAGATAAGCATTTATTAAATGGTAAGAAAGTCCTATCTCAGGATCCATGCAGACCCATGGGGTTGGGTGGAAGCGCATCTACTTTCTGCTCTAACAATCTGTGGAGCTGGGAGGCAGAGATAATTAATTCATGGCATATGTGGAGACAGATGTTAGGGAAATGGGACAAAGATAACAAGGTCAATACAAAAAGAAAGAAAGGGATATGAATGCTGCAGGGATGGGGTGGGTAGCCCCGTAAAGTCCTGAACACTTATTTAACTAGAAATGCCCAAGCAGAAGATCATACTCAAACATAAAGAAATAGATGTTTAGAAGATTAAGAGGTTTGTCCAAGGGCGTTAAATGAGTGCATTGAATCAATTCTCCTTGCATATTAAGGATTTCATCCAATGAGAAGGATATTGTAAAGGAATTGCTTAACAGAGAATCTTTGATTCTAAGTCATTGTTTAGACCAGGAACTGACACATAAAACACAGCCAAGGACAGATAGGACCAGTAATTGGTGGTGATGATGGTGGTGGTGGCAGATAGTCTCAGACACTGCTGCAGAGTGGGAGATAGCAGAGTAGTGGATATGGGGCTGTGGAGGCAACGATGCTCATCCATTAGGTGCAAGGGTGTGATAGGAAGAGCTGATTTGGATTTGAATTGCTGCTTTACCACTTAGTTGTATGCTCTCACTGGATATATAAAGCATCATCTTTTTCCACCTCTGTTTATTCAGGCAATGGTTGGAATAATGCCTATCATTCAGAACTTGTTGTAAAGATGCAGAAAGATGCGTTTCTGGAAGCACGTGGCAAACACATTGGGTCTAGGTTCTGCTTATAGGGCGGGAGCAATCCAAGGAGATGCCTCAGGCACAGAAACTGCTTCCAAGGTAGGATATTTCCGAGGAAGTTTCAAGGAAGGAATGGTTTGTGCAAAATGGCAAGGAGGAGAGTGCAGCCTGGCAGATGGGGCTCTCTCTGCTCCACATCTGATAGGAAATAGAGGTAGTATCCAACCACCTGCAATTGGAAAGAAGTTTTGGGACCACAGATTCAGGCAAGGAAGGAGATCTTGGATTCAGAGCTAGAAGAGAAGAGGAAGGGAGGAGATAGGTTCTTATTTAAAATGTGGATGATAAACTCAGCTGTTTTCCTCTGCTCTAACCAAGATCCCACTAATATGAGTGTTGAAATAAAGGCATGTCCTCATGAAGACAAAGACTGGGAAAGGGAAAAAGAAAGAAGAGGCACAGCAAGAGAACTTTGAAAGCTAGAAAACAGACGGATAGGTAAAATTTAACTTTGTGTAGCAGTTTGTTTTTTGTTTTTGCTGTTTGGTTTAGTCGCTAAGTCGTGTTGGACTCTTTGCGACCCCATGGACTGCGGTGTACCAGGCTTTTGCACATAGTAGAGAAAGCTGAAATGAAATAATCATGAGGCTCTTGGGTGAGAAATCAAGAAATCAACTGATTTTTCTTCTAGAACCCTGTAAATACTCTGGCCTTTAAGGCCACAGGTGTCTTTAAAAACGAAGATTAAGGTTGGGGCTAAAAAGTAAAAGATTGATTGAAACTCTATAAGAATGAGACTACCTAGATTCCTTATTCTACTCTAGGCAACCAGACAACTCTCCTTCCCCATACCATGCAGGAGACTGGAGGTTATCTCTTTGGAGAAATGGTTACCAGAGGACGTTAGAACCCAAGAACACTATACACAGCGTGGGTAGAGTGGGAGGTGCAGATTGTTGCACTGAAAACTGGGAATTGGGGAATAGAAAACCTCTAGTCCTTTCAATAGAACACTGTAAAATAGACAAGCTGACCTTAAAGAGAGCAGAGGCTTATGGATACTGAAGTTGAGAAACATGCCTCAAGAAATTCCTTGACCCCTGCAGAAGCATCCTAGTGGGAGCCCACCACTAGTCAGATTAGCTTATGCACACACAGCTAATCTTCTCTACAATGCCTCACTTTTCAATGTTAAAGGGTACTTGAAACACTTATGTAAAGCCTTGAAATGAAAAATATATAATATAATAAAGGAACTTGGGGAAAGTAGACATAAGGCAGAAAGCAGAGAAGGGGGAACTATGGAGTAAAGGCTTCCCTGGTAGCTCAGTTGGTAAAGAATTCACCTGCAGTGCAGGAGACCCCAGTTTGATTCCTGGGTCAGGAAGTTCCCCTGGAGAAGGGAAAAGCTATCCACTCCAGTGTTTCGGCCTGGAGAATCCCATGAACTGTATAGTCATGGGGTTGCAAAGTCAGATACGACTGAGAGACTTTCACTTCACATGGAGGAAAACCTTTTAGTGTGTATCTTCAAAAAGACAAGAAACGATGTTGATGCTTTTAAAAAAAAAACTTTTAAAATAATAAATACATTTTTCTTGAAAATTAAGGGAGCCAAAATAACACAGCTTGATAGAAAGAANGGAATAAAAATGCCAAGTGATGGGAAAGAGTAGGCAACAGATAAGCACCCTATAAAATTAGTCCAGAAAGTTCAAAGTCTGAGAAAATTTCCGGAAAATGAAGACATCAGACTTGAGAAAACTGTCCAAAAACTAGTAAGAGAAATTTTTCCATAGTTGAAGGGTTTCCATATTTAAAGAACTAACTTTATGCTCAGCATAATGATTAAACTTATTATAAAATTTCAGATAATGGCAGTAAAATGAAAATCCTAAAAACTCCCAGAGCAAAAAGTGAGATCACATGCACAATATTAGAAATGATATTTGCATTAAAATAATCAACAGTGATATCAGAAGCCAGAAGATACTTCACTACTGTAGAGAAATGCCTTCAAAACTCTCAGGGGAAAAGGATTCTTCTAGATTGCTATACATAGTCAAGAGAAAGATGTGCAATAGAATTTTCATGACACACACCCATTGTCCGGAAGCTACCAGAATGTTGACTCTTCATCTTGATAAGGTACAGTGAAGAAAGAGAAAATCAGGGAATGCAGGAATCCATGTCTCCAACAGGAAAGCAGGGAAAAAATTTTCAGATGACAGCAGAGAAACAGATCCAGAAAGCAACCAATTCTGAATAATCAGGAAGATGGAGAGATCTTGGCAGGATGCTTCCAAGGCGGGTGATGAGGGGTAAAAATCACAAATTTCATGTGTTGGATGTATTGAGAAAGATTTTCTATTTCTGGCAGAGTTTGGGGATGAAATTAGAGTGAGTGATATGTAGATAAATGGGGTGAGCGAGTCAAAACTTGAAGTGGTCCTTAACTGCAGGAAAAACAAAAGGTTGTTCAAGAAAGTAAATGTAAGCATAGAACATTTATGAATACAATTTCTATCAATGTAAATAAACATGTATGACTATAGATTTAGCCTAAAGTTATATAATAATTATTTTGGAAGCTGACAGCATGATGAAGAGAAGTGTATGTACGTGCATGTATGTGTGTATACAGGCAATGTGTTTAGGAGCTATAAACTTTTAAATCCCTTTCAAAAATACAGTCAACAGACAATATATAAATATTTTATATGCACCCTGGTTGGAAATATGAGGGAAATTTCCAGAAGAATTTGCTATGAAATTTAAAATATTTGCCTCTAGGTAGGAAAACTTGGGGATTTTGAAGGGGTGGAGGACTTTTTTTTTTTTTCCAATCTAAGCATTGAATGTTGTATAGTTTTATATGGCTGCTATAGCACTTAACACAAACTAGTTTATTGACTATGCCAAAGCCTTTGACTGCATGGATCACAGTAAACTGTGGAAAATTCTGAAAGAGATGGGAATACCAGACCACCTGACCTACCTCTTGAGAAACCTATATGCAGGTCAGGAAGCAATAGTTAGAACTGGACAAGGAACAACAGACTGGTTCCAAATAGAAAAAGGAGTACATCAAGGCTGTATATTGTCACTCTGTTTATTTAACTTATATGCAGAGTATATCATGAAAAACGCTGGGCTGGAAGAAGCACAAGCTGGAATCAAGATTGCCGGGAGAAATATCAATAACCTCAGATATGCAGACGACACCACCCTTATGGCAGAAAATGAAAAGGAACCAAAAAGCCTCTTGATGAAAGTGAAAGAGGAGAGTGAAAAAGTTGGCTTAAAGCTGAACATTCAGAAAACTAAGATCATGGCAACTGGTCCCATCACTTCATGGGAAATAGATGGGGAAACAGTGTCAGACTTTGTTTTTGGGCTCCAAAATCACTGCAGATGGTGACTGCAGCCATGGAATTTAAAAACGCTTACTCCTTGGAAGGAAAATTATGACCAACCCAGACAGCATATTAAAAAGCAGAGACATTACTTTGCCAACAAAGGTCCATCTAGTCAAGGCTATGGTTTTTCCAGTGGTCATGTATAGATGTGAGAGTTGAACTGTGAAGAAAGCTGAGCCCCAAAGAATTGATGCTTTTGAACTGTGGTGTTGGAGAAGACGCTTGAGAGTCCCTTGGACTGCAAGGAGATTCAACCAGTCCATTCTGAAGATCAGTCCTGGGTTTTCTTTAGAAGGACTGATGCTGAAGCTGAAACTCCAATACTTTGGCCACCTCATGCAACAAATTGACTCCTTGGAAAAGACCCTGATGCTGGGAGGGAGTGGGGGCAGGAGGAGAAGGGGACTGCAGAGGATGAGATGGCTGGATGGCATCGCCGACTTGATGGACATGAGTTTGGTAAACTCCGAGAGTTAGTGATGGACAGGGAGGCCTGTTGTGCTGTTATTCATGGGGTCACAAAGAGTTGGACACGACTGAACAACTGAACTGAACTGAACTGAGGTGACTCAAAGCAACAGAAATTTATTCTCCCAGAGTTCTGGAGATCAGACGTCTGAAATGGTTTTCTGGAATAAACCAAGGGGTAGGCGAGGCTGTGCCCCTTCCAGGGATCCTAGGGGAGAATCTTTTCCTTACCTTTTCTAGCTTCTGGGAGCTCCTGGCATTCCTTGGCTTGTAGCTGCATCCAGTGTTTAAAACCAGCATCTTCAAATCTGTCTTTGTTCTACTTCCACATGGCTTTCTCTCAGTGTATAAAGTCTCCCTCTGCCTCCTTCATATGAGGATACACGTGGGACTTCCCTGGTTAAGAAATCCACACAATGGCTGACTCTACACTTCTACTGCAGGGGACATGGGTTCAATCCTGGTCAGGCTAAATAAGATCCCACATGCTGCAAAGCGTGGCCAAAAAAGAAAAAAAGGATACACATGACTGTATTGAGGGCCTACCTGGATAATTCAGGATAATTTCTTTAACACAAGATCCTTAACTTAATGACATTTACTTAATCACCCTTTTTCCAAATAAGGTAATGTTCACAGGTTTTAGAGATTAGGACATGGATATATTTGGGGGAGGGAGGCTATTATTTAGCCTACCACAAACATTTAGAAAAAAATCTTTTCCAATACATTTATTGAAAAATATTTTTATATATGATACATACATACATAGAGGAATATGTACCCTTTTTTTTTTTTTCCCACTGTGGTCATCACTGGAATGCTACAGCCAACTTTAGTTCTACATCATGTATGTCTATAGCAGTTCTTGAAAAATACACATTTATTACTCATGTAAAATGGTAATATGTGAGAAAAAAATAGGGGGAAAGATTTCATGCTTTGGCTGATATGTAACTGAAGCCAACTAGTTCCAAGTGTTTCATTTCAGCTATAAACACAAGGCAAGTCTCCAGTTAAATGACACCAACATTCACATTGTTTCCTCGAAGACATATGTGTGTTGCAAACATGTGGCTACCAGAAGCCAAGAGCTCAGGAGGTTGTAGAGCGGTTTTGTGGGGTTTCAAAACATCAAGGAGTGGTTTTAAACCCAATCCAGGGAGCCATTTGCCCTCAAACGTGCAATGTATCTGCTTCCTACCCTCTGGATTTCTTCAGTTTTTCTCAGATTTCAGGATCTGACTGTACTGTAAACGAGTTAAAAGTGTGAAAGTCAAAGTGTTAGTCCCTCGGCTATGTCCTACTGTTTGCAACCCCATCGACTGTAGCCCACCAGGCTCCTCCGTCCATGGAATTCTCCAGGCAAGAATACTGGAGTGGGTTGCCATTCCCTTCTCCAGGGGACCTTCCCGACCCCGGGAGTGAACCTGGGTCTCCCGCAAGTTCTTCACCATCTGAGCCACTGAGGAAGCCCTAAACTAGTTGAAAGGGGCCTTAAAGATCACTGGGTCCAACCCCAACGTAGTATAGCTTAGGTAATACAAAGAGGATCTGGAATAATGATACCCAAGGCAGCTAAGGCTCCTGATCTCCGATGTCTAGAGCCGATGCTAGCATTGATCGGAGCATCTATGCTTCAGTGCTTTTTGTTAGTCTACGAACCTCTGGCTCTCAGTTCAGTTCAGTTCGGTCACTCAGTCATGTTCAACTCTTTGTGACCCCATGGACTGCAGCACGCCAGGCCTCCCTGTCCTTCACCATCTCCTGGAGCTTGCTCAAACTCATGTCCATTGAATTGTTGGTGCCATCCAACCATCTTATACTCTGCTGTCCCCTTCTCCTCCTGCCTTCAATCTTTTCGTTTCAGGGTCTTTTCCAGTGAGTCAGTTCTTTGCATCAGGTGGCCAAAATATTGGAGTTTCAGCTTCAGCATCAGTCCTTCTAATGAATATTCAGGACTGATTTCCTTTAGGATGGACTGGTTGGATCTCCTTGCAGTCCAAGGGACTGACAAGAGTCTTCTCCAACACCACAGTTCAAAAGCATCAATTCTTCAGCGTTCAGCTTTCTTTATGGTCAAACTCTCACATCCATACATGACTACTAGAAAAACCATAGCTTTGACTAGTTGGCCCTTTGTTGGCAAAGTAATGTCTCTGCTTTTCTTTTTTGAAAGTGGCATCTTTTTAATTAATTTATTTTTTATTGATGGATAATTGCTTTACAGACTTTTGTTGTTTTCTCAACATGAATCATTTATAGGTACACATATAACTGTCCCCTCCCTTTTGAAGCTCCCTCCCATCTCCCACCACATCCCACTCCTCTAGGTTGATACAGAGCCCCTGTTTGAGTTTCCTGAGCCATACAGCAAATTCCCATTGGCTATCTATTTTACATATGGTAATATAAGTTTCCATGTTACTCTTTCCATACATCTCACCCTCTCCTCCCCTCTCCCCATGTCCATAAATCTATTTTTTATGTCTGTTTCTCCATTGCTTCCCTGTAACTAAATTCTTCGGTACCATTTTTCTAGATTCCATATATATGTGTTAGAATATGATATTTATCTTTCTCTTTCTGACACACTTCACTCTGTATAATAGGTTCTAGGTTCACCCACCTCATCAGAAAGGACTCAAGTGTGTTCCCTTTTATGGCTGAGTAACATTCCATTGTGTATATGTACCACAGCTTCTTTATCCATTCATCTGTCAATGGCCATCTAGGTTGCTTCCATGTTCTAGCTATTGTAAATAGTGCTGCTGTGAACAATGGGATACATGTGTATTTTTCAATTTTGGTTTCCTCAGGGTATATGTCTAGGAGTGGGATTGCTGGGTCATATGGTGGTTTTATTCCTAGTTTTTTAAGGAATCTCCATTGGTTTACATTCCCACCAACAGTTCAAGAGTGTTCCCTCTTCTCCACACCTTCTCCAGCATTTAATGTTTGTAGGCTTTTTGAGGATGGCCATTCTGACCTGTGTGAGGTGATATTTCATCGTGGTTTTGATTTGCATTTCTCTAATAATGAGCGATGCTGAGCATCTTTCCATGTTCATTAGCCATCTGTATGTTTTCTTTGGAGAAACGTCTGTTTAGGTCTTTTTCCCACTTTTCCATTGGGTTGTTTGTTTTTCTGGCCTTGAGTTATATGAACTGCTTGTATATTTTGAAAGTTAATCCTTTGTCAGTTGTTTCATTTGCTATTATTTTCTCCCATTCTGAGGGTTGTCTTTTCACTTTTCTTGTAGTTTCCTTTGCTGTGCAAAAGCTTTTAAGTTGAACAAGGTCCCACTTTTTTACATTTGGTTTTATTTCTGTTACTGTAGGAGGTGAGCCATAGAGGATCTTGTTTTGATTTATATCATTGAGTGTTCTGCCTATGTTTTCCTCTAAGAGTTTTATAGTTTCTGCTCTTACATTTATGTGTTTAATCCATTTTGAGTTTATCTTTGTATATGGTGTTAGGAGGTGTTCTAATTTCATTCTTTTGCATGTAGCTGTCCAGTTTTCTCAGCACCATTTATTGAAGAGGCTGTCTTTGCCCCATTGTATATTCTTGCCTCCTTTGTCAAAAATAAGGTACCCATGGGTGCCTGGGTTTATTTCTGGGCTTTCTATCTTATTCCATTGTTCTAGATTTCTGTTTCTGTGCCAGAGCCATACTGTCTTGATGACTGTAGCTTTGTAGTATAATCTGAAGTCAGGAAGGTTGATTCCTCCAGCTCCACTCTTCTTTCTCAAGACTGCTTTGGCTTTTCAAGGTCTTTTGTGTTTCCATATGAATTGTGAAATTTTTTGTTCTAGTTCTGTGAAAAATGCCATTGGTAATTTGATAGGGATCGCATTGAACCTGTAGATTGCATTGGGCAGTATAGTCATTTTCACAGTATTGATTCTTCCTACCCAGGAACATGAACTATCTCTCCATCTGTTTATTTCATCTTTGATTTATTTCATTAGTGTCTTATAATTTTCTGTGTATAGCTCTTTTGTCTCCTTAGGTAAGTTTATTCCTAGATGTTTAATTCTTTTTGTTGCAATAATGAATGGGATTGCTTCCTTAATTGCTCTTTCTGATTTTTCATTGTTAGTATATAGAAATACAAGTGATTTCTGTATAGCGATTTTGTATCCTGAAACTTTGCTAAATTCACTGATTAGCTCTAGTAATTTTTTGATACTATCTTTAGGGTTTTCTATGTATAGTATCATGTCATCTGCAAACAGTGAGAGCTTTACTTCTTCTTTTCCAGTCTAGATTCCTTTTATTTCTTTTTCTTCTCTGATTGCTATAGCTAGGACTTCCAGAACTATGTTGAAAAATAGTGGTGAAAGTGGACACCTTTGTCTTGTTCCTCATCTTAGGGAGAATGCTTTCAGTTTTTCACCACTGAGAATAATGTTTGCTGTAGGCTTATCATATATGGCCTTTACTGTGTTGAGGTAGGTTCCTTCTATGCCCATTTTTTGAAGAGTTTTAATCATAAATGGGTGCTGAATTTTGTCAAAGGCTTTTCCTGCAACAATTGAGATTATCATCTGGTTTTTATCTTTCAATTTGTTAATATGGTGTATCACATTGTTTAATTTTCATATATTGAAGAATCCTTGCATTCCTAGAATAAACTCAACTTGATCATGGTGTATGAGCTTTTTTATGTGTTGCTGAATTCTGTTTGCTAAAATTTTGTTGAGGATTTTTGCATCTGTGTTCATCAGTGATATTAGCCTGTAGTTTTCCTTTTTCGAATTGTCTTTGTCTGGTTTTGATATCAGTGTGATGGTGGCCTCGTAGAATGAGTTTGGAAGTGTTCCTTCCTCTGCAATTTTTTGAAAGAGTTTTAGAAAGATAGGCGTTAGCTCTTCTCTAAATGTTTGATAGAATTCTCCTGTGAAGCCATCTGGTCCTGGGCTTTTGTTTTTTGGGAGACTTTTGATTACAGCTTCAATTTCACTACTTGTAATTGGGTTGTTCATAATTTCTATTTCTTCCTCATTCAGTCTTGGAGGATTGAACTTTTCTAAGAATCTGTCCGTTTATTCCAGGTTATCCATTTTCTTTATAGTTAATAATAATAGTCTCTTATAATCCTTTGTATTTCTGCATTCTCTGCTGTAACCTCTCCTTTTTCATTTCTGATTTTGTTGATTTGATTCTTCTCTCTTTTTTTCTTGATGAGTTTGGCCAAAGGTTTGTCAATTTTTGTTTATTTTCACAAAGAACCAGCTTTTAGTTTTATTAATCTTTATTATTGTTTCTTTCCTTTCTTTTTCATTTATTTTTGCTTGGATCTTTATGATTTCTTTCCTTCTATTAATTTTTTTTTCCTTCTTCTTCTTTTTCCAGTGTTTTAGGTGTAAAGTTAGGTTGTCTATTGGCTGTTTTTCTTGTTTCTTGAGGTAGGATTGTATTGCTATAAACTTCCCTCTTAGAACAGCTTTTGCTGCATCCCATAGGTTTTGAGTTCTGTTTTCATTGTTTGTTTCTAGAAATTTTTTTATTTCTCTTTTGATTTCTTCAGTAACCTGTTGGTTATTTAGAAATGTGTTGTTTAATCTCCATGTGTTTGTGTTTCTTACAGTTTTTTTTTCTTGTAATTGATATCTAGTCTCATAGCATTGTGTTCAGAGAAGATGCTTGATATGATTTCAATTTTCTTAAATTTACTGAGGTTTGATTTGTGAGCCAAGATATGGTCTATCCTGGAGAATGTTCCATGTGCATTTGAGAAGAAGGTGTTTTCTTCTGCATTTGGATGGAATGTCCTGAAGATATCAATGGGATCCATCTCATTTAATATATCATCTAAGATGTGCTTCCATATTAATTTTCTGAAGATTGGAGGAGGCGATGGCACCCACTCCAGCACTCTTGCCTGGAGAATCCCATGGACGGAGGAGCCTGGTGGGCTGTGGTCCATGGGGCCGCTGAGGGTCAGACACAACTCAGCGACTTCACTTTCACTTTTCACTTTCATGCATTGGAGAAGGAAATGGCAACCCACTCCAGTACTCTTGCCTGGAGAATCTCAGGGACGGGGGAGCCTGGTGGGCTGCCGTCTATGGGATTGCACAGAGTCGGAAACGACTGAAGTGACTTAGCAGTTTTGATGATCTGTCCATCGGTGTGAGTGTGGTGTTAAAGTCACCTGCTATTATTGTGTTACTGTCAATTTTTCCTTTTATGTCTCTTAGTGTTTGTCTTATGTATTGAGGTGTGCCTATGTTGGGTGCATAGATATTTACAATTGTTATGTCTTCTTGGATTGATCCCTTGATCATTATATAGTGTCCTTCCTTATCTCTTGTAATCTTTATTTTAAGGTCTGTTTTGTCTGATATGAGGATTGCTACTCCAGCTTTCTTTTGCTTCCCATTTACATGGAATATATTTTTACATCCTCTCACTTTCAGTCTGTAAGTGTCTTGAGGTCTGAAGTGGGTTTCTTGTAGACAGCATACATATGGGTCCTTGTTTTTGTATACATTCAGCCAGTCTGTGTCTTTTGGTTGGAGCATTTAATCCATTTGCATTTAAAGTAATTATTGATATATATGTTCTTATTCCCTGGGATTTCTTTGGAAGGAATGATGCTAAAGCTGAAACTCCAGTACTTTGGCTACCTCATGTGAAGAGTTGACTCATTGGAAAAGACTCTGATGCTGGGAGGGATTGGGGGCAGGAAGAGAAGGGGACGACAGAGGATGAGATGGCTGGATGGCATCACGGACTCGATGGACGTGAGTCTGAGTGAACTCTGGGAGTTGGTGATGGACAGGGAGGCCTGGTGTGCTGTGATTCATGGGGTCGCAAAGAGTCAGACACGACTGAGCCACTGAACTGAACTGAACTGATTGCCGTTTTCTTAATTGTTTGGCATAGATTTTGTCGATCTTGTTTCTTCTCTTATATTTCTTGACTAAGTCCCTTTAACATTTGTTGTAAATCTGGTTTGGTGGTACTGAATTCTCTTTACTTGTACTTTTCTGAAAAGCTTTTTATTTCTCCATCAATTTTGAATGAGATCCTTGCCAGGTACAGTAATCTTGGTTGTAGATTTTCCCCTTTAAGTACTTTAAATTTTCCATGCTATTCCCTTCTGGCCTGCAGAGTTTCTGCTGAAAGATCAGTTGTTAAGCCTATGGGGTTCCCCTTGTATGTTACTTGTTGTTTTTCCCTTGCTGCTTTTAATATTCTTTCTTTGTATTTAGTCTTTGTTAGTTTGATTAGTACATGTCTTGGCATGTTTCCCCTTGGGTTTATCCTGTACGGGACTCTTCATGCCTCTTGGACTTGATTGACTATTTCCTTTTCCATATTAGGGAAAATTTCAACTATAATCTCTTCAAAATTTTTCTCATACCCTTTCTTCTTCTCTTCTTCTGGGACCCCTATCATTCAAATGTTGGTGCATTTGATATTGTCCCAGAGGTCCCTGAGACTATCCTTAATTCTTTTCATTCTTTTTACTTTATTCTGCTCTTCAGAAGTTATTTCCACCATTTTATCTTCCAGCTCACTGATTCGTTCTTCTGCTTCAGATATTCTGCTATTGATTGCTTTTTAATTCCAGTAATTGTGTTCCTTGTCTCTGTATGTTTATTCTTTAATTTTTCTAGGTCTTTGTTAATTGATTCTTGCATTTTCTCCATTTTGTTTTCAAGGTTTTTGATCATCTTTACTATCATTATTCTGATTCTTTCACAGGAGGTTTGCCTATTTCCTCCTCATTTATTTGGACTTCTGTTTTTCTAGCTTGTTCCTTCATTTGTGTAGTATTTCTCTGCCCTTTCATGATTTTTTTTTAACTTGTTGTGTTTGAGGTCTCCTTTTCCCAGGCTTCAAGGCTGAATTCTTTCTTTCTTTCCTTTTTTCTTGTTTTTTTTTTTTGGCTTCTGCCTCCTAAGGTTGGTCCAGTGGTTTGTGTAAGCTTCGTATAGGGTGAGATTTGTGCTGAGTTTTTGTTTTTCCTTTGATGGACAAAGCTGATTGAGGTGGTAATCCTATCTCCTGATAATTGGGTTTGTATTTTTGTTTTGTTTGTTGTTTAGATGAGGCATCATGCACAGGGTGCTACTGGTTGTTGGGGTGATGCCAGGTCTTGTATTCAAGTGGTTTTCTTTGTGTGAGTTCTCATTTTCTGATACTCCCTAGGTTAGTTCTCTAGTAATCTTGGGTCTTGGAGTCTGTGCTCCCATACCAAGGCTCAGGGCTTGATTTCTCATCAGGAACAAAGATTCCACAAGTGGTTTGTTATGACATTCAGTTCAGTTCAGTTCAGTGGCTCAGTCATGTCCGACTCTTTGTGACCCCATGAATCACAGCATGCCAGGCCTCCCTGTCCATCACCAACTCCCAGAGTTCACTCAAACTCACGTCCATCAAATCGGTGATGCCATCCAGCCATCTCATCCTCTGTCGTCCCCTTCTCCTCCTGCCCCCAATCCCTCCCAGCATCAGAGTCTTTTCCAATGAGTCAACTCTTCGCATGAGGTGGCCAAAGTACTGGAGTTTCAGCTTTAGCATAATTCCTTCCAAAGAAATCCCAGGGATGATCTCCTTCAGAATGGACTGGTTGGATCTCCTTGCAGTCCAAGGGACTCTCAAGAGTCTTCTCCAACACCACAGTTCAAAAGCATCAATTCTTCGGCACTCAGCTTTCTTCACAGTCCAACTCTCACATCCATACATGACCACAGGAAAAA
>SJYQ01104585.1:28244-40568 GCA_006410935.1 Redunca redunca
TAAAATTATAAAAAAGAGAAAAAAAAAGGAAGAAGGAAGAAAAAGGGAGAAGAAAAAAAGGAAAACACAGAACTGCAAAAGCCCAATGTAGAGGCAGAGGTTTATAACAACAATAAAAATTGTGACTGAATATAGAGATATACATGAAAAGAAAGTGAAAGTGAAAGTTGCTCAGTCGCTCTTTGTGACCCCAGTCCACGGAATTCTCCAGGCCAGAATACTGGAGTGGGTAGCCTTGCCCTTCTCCAGGGGATTTTCCCAACCCAGGGATCAAACCCAGGTCTCCCGCATTGTAGGCAGATTCTTAACCAGCTGAGCCACAAGGGAAGCCCAAGAACACTGGAGTGGGTAGCCTATCCCTTCTCCAGAGGATCTTCCCGACCCAGGAATTAAACTGGGGTGTCCTGCACTGCAGGCGGATTCTTTACCAACTGAGCTATTAGAGAATCCCACAGATATACATATATACCCATAAGCAAAATCAAAACAAAAAAAGAAAAGGAAAAAGGAAACTCCACAGAACTACAAAAGCCCAATGTAGAGGCAGAGGTTTATAACAACAATAAAAAATGTGATTGAGGGGGAAAAAAAAACTCAAAAGCTTAATTAGATTTCATAGTGCCAATAAAATCTACAACTACAGCAGAGGGGGGAAAAGGGGGGGAAAAATCCAAAAGAATCAACAGAACAAGTCAAAACATAAGAATAATAAATGTTTTTCTTGAGTCACTGCTGTCAGATTCCTTTCCTCTCTAGAAGTCACAGTCCACCTCATCTCCCTAGGATGCCCTCCAACACTGTGCTTGTCTCTGGACCTGCTGTGGGGGCAGCTCAGATTCTAATCTGGACCTACTCCTGTGTGTTCTTGCCTCCAAAGTCCACAGCTATCAGAACCAGTGCTTTTTCTTTTGTGGGAGCTCTCAATGACCTTTTATATATTCCATAGACATAGTCTGGCTAGTTGATCATGTGGATTTAATCTGCAGCTTGTACAGCTGGTGGGAAGGTTTTGGGTCTCCCTTAGCCACACCACCCCTGGGTTTCAATTATGGTTTTATTTCCACCTCTGCATGTGGGTTGTCCACTGGGGTTTGCTCCTGGGTCTGCCCTGGAGGACTTGGGTTTGCCCCTGTGAGGTCCAGGTGTGGAGGTGGTGCAGCTGCCTGGGTCACAGGGGTTCTGGCAGCACCAGGTATTCAGAGGGGTTGGTGGCTAAGGCAGTGGGAAATAGAGTGCTCTAGAAGGGTATGGCAACCAGTATGGGCCAATACATGCCAGGATTCTTGCCTGGAGAACCCCCCTCCCTGATAGAGAAGCCTGGCAGGCCGCAGTCCACAGGGTCGCAAAGAGCTGGACACGACAGAAGCGACCCTGTGCGCATAGATGCAAGATATTTTTTGCCTGTGGCAGCTCTGCCCCAGTGAAAGTTGAGCCTGAAGGTGGTGCAGCTGCTTGGCTTGCGGAGGCCCTGGCAGCACCAAGTGTGCAGGGACACTGCCTCTGCTGCAGAAGTTATGGCCCTATCAGAGTCTTTTTTTGAGTCTCTTGTAGCTGGAGATCAGAAGGCCTCTTAGGCCTGTCTTTCTCCATAGCTCCACCCATTCAGGCACTTAGAGGGCTGCCTTGCCTGGGGTCCTTCTCTGTTGTTCTGTGCATCAGGCACATAGAGGGCGCCCCCTGTCTGGGGTCCTCCTCTGTAGCTCAGTGAGTCAGGCACTTAAGGAGAACCCTGGGTGGAGTCCTGCTCTGTAGTTCAGTGCTTCAGGTGTTTGATGGCCCAGCCTCTCTATTGTTCAGCTGCCAATGCTGGCAAGAGGTGGGAAAGAGGCTATGGTGATGGCTCCACCCCCTACGCATGACTCAGCAGTATCGCCTTGCTTCCGTGGCTGCCTGGCTTTCTTCCACAGGCATTTCCCACCACAATCTCCTCCCTCACATCCCCTAGGTATGTCTCTGCAGTCAACAGCAGCCCTCACCCTGGGATTGCTCCACAATCCCTAAACTCTGTCTCCCAGCCGCTGCATCTTCCAGGGGACCCGAGTCCCTGTCTAGGGTACGTATGGCTGTGGCAAGGACTGTCTGATTCTCGTTCCATTTAGGCTGCCACAGATCAGCTGTTTCACTCTCAGCCTTAAGTGTTTCTCCTTTGACTCAGACAGTTGCCCCGAAGTGGGGATCAGACCCCTGCTTCACTTCCCCCACCTGCTGAGGGCAGGTCTAGTCCTACTAACACTCCTGTTTCTCCCCCAAGTTTCTTCATCCTACTGAGTTTTGTGTCGTTCTATATATTCTTTTCCTCTGGTCAAGAACTCCTGTCCACTCTCAGCTGGTGTTTTGCATGTACTTCTGTGTCTGAAATATTCCTGATGTATCTGTGGAGAGAGTACTCCATGTCCACCTACTCCTCCACCATCTTGATCTGTCTCTGTTTTTTAATATGCTGTCTAGGTTGGTTATAGCTTTTCTTCCAAGGAGCAAGCGTCTTTTAATTTCCTGGCTGCAGTCACCATCTGCAGTGATTTTGGAGCACAAGAAAATAAAGTCTCTCGCTGTTTCCATTGTTTCCCCATCTATTTGCCGCAAAGTGATGGGACCAGATGCCATGATCTTAGTTTTCTGACTGTTGAGTTTTAGGCCTACTTTTTCACTCTCCTCTTTCACTTTCATCCAGAGGCTCTTTAGTGCTTCTTTGCTTTCTGCCATAAGGGTGGTGTCATCTGTATATCTGAGGTAATTGATATTTCTCCCAGCAATCTTGATTCCAGCTTGTGCTTCATCCAGCCTGGCATTTTGCATGATGTCCTCTGCATATAAGTTTAATAAGCAGGGTGACAATACACAGGCTTGATGTACCCCTTTCACGATTTAGAGCCAGTCTGTTGTTCCATGGCCAGTTCTAACTGTTGCTTCTTGACCTGCATACAGATTTCTCAGGAGGCAGGGCAGGTGGTCTGGTATTCCCATCTCTTGAAGAATTTTCCACAGTTTGTTGTGATCTACACAGTGAAGGGCTTTGGTGTAGTCTATAAAGCAGAAGTAGATGTTTTTCTGGAACTCTCTTTTCTGAAGTAGATGTTTTTCTGCCTCTCAATTCTCTGCAATTTTGAAAGTCCTGGCAGCAGCAGAGAAAGTAGGCTTATTTGGACTCCAGAAAATATAAAACGAACTCGATAGTTGGTGGTACTAAAACCTGGATCTGAAGGAGGCATCGGGTGTTGTCAAAGGAAAACTCTGAGCCAGAGGTTCAGAGTCATAGGTTAAAGGCCAGTGCATAGGAGCCTTGGCTGGGCCTCCTTGCTGGGGCAAAATTAGGCAAAGAGTATGTCAAGGCTGTCTCTTGTCACTCTGCTTATCTAACTTATATGCAGAGTTCATTGGGTTTCCCAGGTGGTGCAGATGATACCACTCTAGTGGCCAAAAGTGAAGAACTAAAGAACCTCTTGATGAGAGTGGAAGAGGAGAGCGGAAAAGCTGGCTTAAAACTCAACGTTGAAAAATCTAAGATCATGGCATCCAGTCCTACCATTTCACGGCAAATAGATGCTCCTTGGAAGAAAAGCTATGACAAACCTAGTCCCGTCCCCTCCGAGGGCAGCCTGACCCTAACCTTAACCTAGGAGCATGCTGAGTCTAGGATCAGAACACGGGTGATTACAGCAGTGGGGGGGGTGGGGGGCAGGGCCAGCCTCAAGGTCCCAGTTCCTCCCTCCTGGATGTGCCTTCCTCTTGAAGCAAGGCTTGAAGCCTTCCAAGGAGTCCCCATTTCAATTAACATTAACTAAAATCTGACGTTTTGCCACAACACAAATCTAGCTCCCACCTCTCCAACCTCAACTCATTTTTTTCTCTCCTCGCTCATTCTGTTCTAAACACCCTGGCATTCTTTCCATCTCTCAAGCACACCAAGGTCATTTTTATCCCTGAACTTGGCTATTCCTTTTGTCTGGAACCTTCTTTTCCCTTCCCGGCTCCTTTCTATTCTCTCATTTCTCCTCTTAATGTAACTGTCCAGAGTGGATTGACCCTTCCCAGGCCACTCAATCAAAAGGGACCCTTTCCTTATTCTGTTGCAATCTACAAACTTGTTTATTGTCTTTATGGCTTTTGTCACCATCCATTATTTGGTTTGTTTCTCTGCCATAACTTTCCTGTTGGCTCAGACGGTAAACAATCTGCTACAATGCAGGAGGCTCAGGTTTGATCCCTGGGTCGGGGAAGATCCCCTACAGAAGGAAAGGACTACCCACTCCAGTGTTCTTGCCTGGAGAATTCCATGGACAGAGGAGCCTGGGGGGCTACAGTCCATCAGGTCGCAAAGAGTCAGATGCAACTGAGCGACTAACATTTTTCTATAATATCAGAATATAAGCTCCATGAGAACAGAAACTTCATTTTCCTATTTTCTCAGTTCCTACAATATTGCCTGCCATATAGCCAATGCTCAGTAAATATTTCTTCAGTGAATCAGTCAGATCTTCTAGATTTATTTCCAGGGCAGGCAGCATGTGACACTTGTACAGTCAAGCACAGCCACTGGGCTCCTGAATCAATGTGGCTGTTGGAGTGTCTCTAACAAGCCGATCTCAGTCACCAGGAAATTCGCTGTGTGGGTCCCAAATACCCAGTTTCCAATCCCACTGCATCTCTGGTATTTCTGGACTGTCCTATGGGTCACTTGCACACAGGGATCTCTCTAACTCCTCCCTCAGGACAAGGACCCTCTTTTTTGTACAGAATTACAGAGGATAGGCATTTGTTGGCTCTTAAAGAAGCTGAAGCAGCCCTTCTGACTCTGGTCCGTTGATGGGTCACCCAGATTTGAAGTTCCAATGGGCTATTCTGGTTAGGAATTAAGAAATGCAGGGTTGGTTTGTTTGTTTTTAATCCTGTCTTCCTTCACAAGAAGCACCCTCCTGCCTCAGAACCTTAGTTCTCTGTTTTATGGTTAAATCAGTGGCCCTGCCATCCCTCCCTGGAGGTGAAAGGAGCCTGCTCTGATTGAGTATCTATATATCCCAGACATATAGTAGGCACTCTATCAACACATACTTACTTGATCCTCATTATAGTTGGAAAAGATGGACATCACCATTTTACAGACAAGGACACTGAGGTAGTTGCCTCAGTTATCAGAGCTAATCTATTTCAGAGTCAAGACATACACTTACATCTCCCTGATCCCTAAACCAGAGCACTTTCCATTTTGGAGTGAAATGAGAAGGAGGAGCACTTTTGGCACACCAAAGGGAACACCCTGCCCCGCTGGTTCTGCTGAACTCAGCCCCACCCGCTCCACACTGTCCTCAGATCCCTAGCCATCATTTAGACAATTGGCTCCTGGGTCAAGAGAGCTGACAGTGGTGCTCCCGTCTTATGATGATCCTTAAACCAGCACAGACTGATGTGAGGAGGCAGCCTGGACTATTCCTCATGAAGGAGCACTGATGGAAGATGGCTGATGGCCGTCTTAATTCAAAGGCTTTCTAGCCAGTTAAGTGACTTGCAAATACTTCACTCTGAAAATCCTTCATGATCAAGTTGTACAAATGTATTATGCAGGGTGGTGCTGGAAAGACTGTATCAGCATAGAGTGATGACTCCCAGGAGGGAGTCTATGCTGTGCCAAGGTTCTCACACTCCCCATCGAACTCATTTCTAACCATGAGAGACCCTGGGACCAACACCCTGCGAAGTTCAGTCTACAGCCCAGGAGATGAATCCAGACCTACTTCCTTTTTCTTGCAGAGGAGTGGATTGGGCTGAGCACTATGTAAAAAAAAATAAAAAAAAATCCTCTTTGCATCCTGTAAAAAAGGCAGAGGAATGGGAGATCAAATTGTCAACATTCACTGGATCAAGGAGAAAGCAAGGACATTCCAGAAAAATATCTACTTCTGCTTCACTGACTCCTTTAAACCCTTTGACTGTGTGGATCACAACAAACTGTGGAAAAGTCTTAAGGAGGTGGGAGTACCAGACACCTCACCTGTCTCCTGAGAAACGTGCATGCAGGTCAAGAAGCAACAGTTAGAACCAGACATGGAACAATGGACTGGTTCCAAATTGGGAAAAGTGTATGACAAGGCTGTATGTTGTCACTCTGCTAATTTAACTTATATGCAGAGTTCATTGGGCTTCGCAGGTGGTACAGATGATACCATTCTAATGGCCAAAAGTGAAGAAGAACTGAAGAACCTGTTGATAAAGGTGAAAGAGGAGAGTGAAAAAGCTGGCTTAAAACTCAACATTCAAATAACTAAGATCACAGCATCCGGTCCCATCACTTCATGGCAAATAAATGGGGAAAAGTGCAAGCAGTGACAGATTTTATTTTCTTGGGTTCCAAAATCACTGCAGATGGTGACTGCAGCCATGAAGTTAAAAGACGTTTGCTCCTTGGAAGGAAAGCTATGATGAACCTAGAGAGTGCATTAAAAAGCAGAGACATCACCTGGTTGACAAAGGTCCATCTAGTCAAAGCTGTGGTTTTTCCAGTAGTCATGTATGGATGTGAGAGTTGGACCGTAAAGAAAGCTGAGCGCTGAAGAATTGATGCTTTTGAATTGTGGTGTTGGAGAAGACTGCTGAGTCTCTTGGACTGCAAGGAGATCCAATCAGTCCATCTTAAAGGAGATCAGTCCTGGGTGTTCATTAGAAGGACTGATGTTGAAGCTGAAGCTCCAATCCTTTGGCCACCTGATGCGAAGAACTGACTCATTAGAAAACATTCTGATGCTGGGAAAGATTGAAAGCAAAAGGAGAAAGGAGTGGCAGAGGATGAGATGGTTAGATAGCATCACCAACTCAATGGACACAAATTTGAGCAGAGAAACAAGAGACAGACTGGAGTTGCATTCCACTCCAGCCAGAGGAGTCCTTACACCCTGCTTCTCAGGGTACCCCAGGCTCTCTGTCTGAGGAACTCCAGGTTCTTTGCTGTCCCTAATAAGTTGTGAATTTATCAAAAGAAGTGTGTTCTAAAGCCAGAACAGATTGGCCTCTTTAAGAACTGGCCATCGAAATGATAGCTCCATGCTATGACATCAGTGAGTTTATTCCTCTCTTTCTGGCACCTGCTTTATAAAATTATCATTATGGAGTAATTAATTTTAAGGCAAGCCTTAGAGTGCTCCCCAAACTTTACTCTTCACCTCACTCAGCCTTGTAATCTCTGGGGGTTGGAGGAGGTAACACCCATGAAAAAGAACATCAGAAAACAGTTTGGTTTCTATGTGAGTCTGTTTTGGTTTTGTAAATAAGTTCATTTGTATCATATTTTGTTTTTAAATAATTCTTTTTTTTTTTGGCTGTGCTGGGTCTTCACTGCTGCATGGGTTTTTCTCTAGTAGCAGCGAGCAGGCTCTACTCTCCTGTTGTGGTGCTTGGGCTTCTCGTTGTGATAAGTTCTCTTGTTGCAGAGCATGGGGGTTAGGCACACCGGCTCAGTAGTTTTGGCTCCTGAATTCTGGAGCACAGACTCAATAGTTGTGATGCCTTACTTTGCCAACTAAGGTCCATCTAGTCAAGGCTATGGTTTTTCCAGTAGTATGGATGTGAGAGTTGGACTGTGAAGAAGGCTGAGCACCGAAGAATTGATGCTTTTGAACTGTGGTGTTGGAGAGGACTCTTGAGAGCCCCTTGGACTGCAAGGAGATCCAACCAGTCCATTCTGAAGATCAGTCCTGGGATTTCTTTGGAAGGAATGATGCTAAAGCTGAAACTCCAATACTTTGGCCACCTCATGCGAAGAGTTGACTCATTGGAAAAGACTTTGATGCTGGGAGGGTTTGGGGGCAGGAGGAGAAGGGGATGACAGAGGATGAGATGGCTGGATGGCATCACTGACTCGATGGATGTGAGTCTGAGTGAACTCCGGGAGTTGGTGATGGACAGGGAGGCCGGTCGCAAAGAGTCGGACACGACTGAGCAACTGAACTGAACTGAACTGAAAAGTAACCTGAAGTCATTTTCAGATGTACAAGTGCTCAAATTCTTCACATGCATTCTTTCTTAGAAAGCACTTGTGTGCTAGAAGGAATTATCTGAGAACAAGAAAGGCATGGAACACGGGAAAAGGGGGAACTCAAGAGACAAAAGTGGCTAACGTGGTTCCCAAGGAAATGGCAAACAGAAGTCTCAGGATGCGAACTGAGTAAGAATATAGAATGCTCCAGAAATGAGGTCTCTGTTTATTTATTTATATTTTTTTCTGACCAAGCCACGTGGCATGCAGGGTCTTAGTTCCCCAACCAGGGATTGAACCTGTGCCCCCTGTATTGGGAGTATAGAGATTTAACCAATGCACCACTAAGGATGTTCCAAGGTCTCCAGGTTAAAAGCTGCTACTACTGTTACTACTACTTCTAGTTGATAGGCAGTAGGTTATCATCTGAAAAATGAATTTAAGAAAGCTGAGGAAATATTGGGATAAACAATCAGGTTCCTATATCAAAAATTAAGCATTTAAAAAACATTTATTTACTTGTTTATTTATTTGAAGTATCATTGATGTACAGCATTATATAAGTTACAGGTGTCTAACTAGTGACTCATAATTTTAAAGGTTATACTCCATTTATAATTATTATAAAATATTGGCTAGTAGCTTAAATAAATAAAATATATGAATAAATAAAATATATCCTAGTAGTTTATTTTATACATAATAGTTGGTTATATTCACTAGTTTGTTGTATCTTTTAGATTCCATATAGAAGTGATATCATACAGTATTTGTCTTTCTCTGTGTGGCTTATTTAACTTAGCATAATGCCCTCCAGGGCCTTCCTTGTAGCTCAGTCAGGAAAGAATCCCCATGTAATGCAGGAGACCTGGGTTTGATCCCTGGGTCAGAAAGATCCCCTGGAGAAGTAAATGGCAAACCACTCCAGTATCCTTGGCTGGAAAATCTCATGGACAGAGGAGCCTGGTGGGAATCCATGGGATCCCAAAGAGTTGGGCACGACTGAGCGACTAACACTTTCAATGCCCTCCAACTCCACGGTGTTGCAGATGGCAAAGTTTCATGCTTTTTATGGCTGAATAATATTCCATCGTATGTATATACCATAGCTTCTTTATTCATCTGTTGATGGGCACATATTGCTTCCATATCTTGGCATCGTAAATAATTCTACTATGAACTAAGCATTTTAAGAATTATTTATTTATTTATTCTTGGCTATGCTGGGTCCTCGTTCCTGTGCACAGGCCCTCTCTAGATGTGGGGAGCGAAGTCTGCCCTTCCTGGTGGTGAGTGGGCTTCTCGTGACAGTGGCTTCTGTGCTGTGGAATACAGGCTCTAGAGCCTGGCTCAGCGGTTGTGGCACATGGGCTTCGCTGCCCCTCAGAGTGGGGAATCTTCCTGGACCAGGGATCAGACCCGTGTCCCCTGCATGGGCAGGTGATTCCTAACCCCTGGACCACCAGAGAAGCCTCTAAGCACTTTTTTGAAGGCAGTTATTAACCCAAGAAGGCCAAGATTCTATGTGAAAGGAAATAGATCACAATAAAATTTTCTGGTTAGCAGCCAACAGTGTTTATACAGCTCCAACAATGCAAACACTGTTCTGATTTAATACAAAATGGAAATAAACATTAATAATATTGGGGAAGGGGAGAAGGGCAGAGGGAGTGTGAGATGGATGTGAGTTTAACCCTTCTTGCCCACAACAGGAAGTTCATGTCTAAGTTCGAAAATCCAGAAAGCATATGCTTTTAAAAATATGAAAGTACATCCAGAAAAAGCAGCTAAAAATGTTGAAATAGGTTCCTATGGGGGTAAGTGTAGCTGAACAGTGGGGGAAGAACATGCTGGCAGCTAATGTATTTATTATAAGCCTTTAGTCACTTAAAAAAAAAATGAATGCATGTAGTACTGTGAAAAGATTGCTTTTTTTAAAAGTCATGAAATAATGTAAAGAATTTACATATTTTTAAAGAAGCTTAATGAGATGAGCTCTCAGAAGTCTGGCAAGCCAAGCTACACAGAAGGACCCCATTTCCTGAGGCTCTCCTAGAAGAGTGTTTTCACTGGACAATTAAGCAGATGAAAAGTCTTGCTTGTTTTTGCTTCAGATGTATTTTACATAAATACACATACAAGATACAACCTTACAGATAAAGTTAAAGACAAACGTGCCCCTGATTTCAGTATCTAAGCTTCATCCGGAAAAGCAATCAGGATTATAAATTTAAAGCCATTGTTTCCGGTCTGTGCTATGCTATGCTCAGGCACTTCAGTCGTGTCTGACACTATGGACTGTAGCCCGCCAGGCTCCTCTGTCCATGGGATTCTCCAGGCAAGAGTACTGGAGTGAGTTGCCATGCCCTCCTCAAGGGGATCTTCCCAACCTAAGGATTGAACCCACAATCTCTTAGGTCTCCTGGACTGGCAGGCAGGTTCTTTACTACTAGCACCACTTAATGCTTTTTTAAAAAATATAAATTTATTTTAATTGGAGGTTAATTACTTTACAATATTGTATTGATTTTGCCATACATCATGAATCCGCCACAGTTATACACGTGTTCCCCATCCTGAACGGCCCTCTCTCCTCCCTCCCTGTACCATCCTTCTGGGTCATCCCAGTGCACCAGCCCCAAGCATCTTTTTTAGAAATGTTTTACTACATATCCAAACACGCTCACACACATATCTGCCAAAACGTATTCATTTACTTTTTGAAATTTTCCCATGCATGCTACTATAATGCATGCATATGTAGAGACCCATCTGGTTTAGGTATGGGACTCAGTTCAGTTCAGTTCAGTCACTCAGTCATGTCCGATTCTATGTGACTCCATGCACTGCAGCATGCCGGGCCTCCCTGTCCATCACCGACTCCTGGAGCTTGCTTAAACCTGTGTCCATCGAGTTGGTGATGCCATCCAACCATCTCATCCTCTCATCCCCTCTCCTCGCAGCAATCTTTCCCAGCATCCGGTCTTTTCCAGTGAGTCAGTTCTTTGCATCACTTGGCCAAAGTATTAGAGTTTCAGCTTCAACATCAGTCCTTCCAATGAAAGGTATGGAGCTAGTTCATTCATTTTTTCCCATCATTTGACTACACCAGAATTTCTTTTCCTTCCATCCTTTTTCACTTTTACAAATGATATGGCAGTGGATCTCCTTATACAGGCTTCCTGCTATACACGATCATAAGTTTCTCCACGGCATCATCTTGAACAGAATGGTTGGGTTATAGAGTCTCCAGCACATCGTTTGCTTTGCCAGCTCACTGGGTCAGCACTGTTTTCAAACACAGTTAAATAGCTACAGAGTCAGGCTTCTGCGGCGATTGGCTTGTACAGACACGGCCCCAGATGGGCGTTGGAGGCCATGGTCTAAACTACCATCCGTGTCACTGTCGCAACACTGCTAGAGTCCCTGTCCCCAGAGATGCCACTTTAGGACCAGAGCAGACATGTGTTCATTCACATTCTTTCCCACAAGCTGGTATCTGGCATCTAAACAGTGGCTGAGGTTCTTTTCCCTTTTACACATTTGAGGGGGAGAGTGCTACTTAGCATTCTGCTAAGAAGATGGAGCAAGGCTGAACATGTAATTGAAACAAGGAATGGGTGAGATGTGGTTGGAGACAGTCTTCTCTTTATCCCATTAAATCAATATCTATTGAAAATGTGTCAAACATGAAACTAGACTATGAAGTGGAAAATACCATAAGAAAGGGACAATTCCCTTCTGTCTGGACATGGGACATGTGATTTGGGGAACCTGCTTCATCTACAGTCCAAAGAAACAGCCCCTGGACTTGGATAACCAGGTCCATTGTATATCATGGTATTAACATACCTCACCTCTCATTATTGAAAACTGTCTCAGCTGGTTGGAGGAGGGATGGTCACTTGACTCAAGGAAACTACTCAATACGTATGATTCACACTCTTCATCAAGAAGATGAGTGGCACCAATCATATTTGCTTAGGATGCTCTGGACGGCCAGTGGTAGAACCCATGCTCAAACTGGCTTCAATAGTAAAGAAGGTTTTCTTGTGACAGGCAGCTCTGTGGAAGAGCAGGTTATAGGTGTGGTTGAGGTTCAGTGTTACGACCCTGTAATTCATGATGTCTAGACTGCTCTCAAGGGCAACCCACTCTAGTACTCTTGTCTGGCAAATCCCATGGACGGAGAAGCCTGGTAGGCTGCAGTCCATGGGGTCGCTAGGAGTCGGACATGATTGAGCGAATTCACTTTCACTTTTCACTTTCATGCATTGGAGAAGGAAATGGCAACCCACTCCAGTGTTCTTGCCTGGAGAATCCCAGGGACGGAGGAGCCTGGTGGGCTGCCATCTCTGGGG
>SJYQ01104585.1:43533-162998 GCA_006410935.1 Redunca redunca
TAAATATTCAAAAAAGCAAAAACAAAATTAGACAGAAAAGATACTAAATGCATCCAAACAAATTAACATTTAAATAAACCAACAAGCAACCATACTTCAACTGAAAAAATAAAAATGTTTAAACTCATGAGATAAACCAACAAGGACTGCTGCTAGAAGGGGCTGTGTGAACGCACGTTGGGGGGATGAGGGGTTGATGAGGCCTGAGTGTTCTCAGAGCCTGTGGGGAAGTGATGACTTTCCCACTCAGCTCCCAGCGGGAGATTCAATCTCAGCGCCACGTGAGCTCTCTGCTGTGACAACACTGCCCTCATCTTTCATCCAGAGGAAGGAAAATCCTCTAGTGGCTTCCTTGAAGGGAGGCAGACATGGGGTTGGGGAACCAGCTTGAAGGGTACCAGCTTTCCCTGAGATCTTCCTGGTCCCAGATGCAGGCTCAGGGCTTCCCTGGTGGCGCAGCGGTTAGGAATCTGCCTTGCAATGCAGGGGACATGGGTTCGATCCCAGGTCGGGGAACTAGGATCCCACATGCCTTGGAGCCGCTAAGTCAGTGGGCCACAACTACTGAGCCTGCACGCCACAGATATAGAGTCCGTGCACCACAGCGAAGATCATGCATGCCGCAACTAAGACCCAGCGCAGCCAATTAAAAAAAAGGTGTGTGTGGGGGTCTTTTCTAGATTCCCCTTCCTGCCTCTCCCCCTTTCCGCTCTCTCATCCTTCTCATCATGTGTCATGCTGCTCTTCCATTGGGACCTCTTTCTGCTCTCCATCTAGACCAAGTCTTCCCCTACTTGGGCGTTTTTGCATTTGCTGTTCCCTCTAACTGGAAGGCTGTTCCCTCTGCCTTCACCCAGCCGGTTCCTTCTCAAGCCTCATAGCTCATCATAAAGTGTCCTTCTGGATGCCTTCCAGGGTCTCTGCATCTCATGTAGGTCCCTGCCCCCACCCACCATTCCTTTCCACCTAGAATCCTGCTGACTCCCCTTTTTTCTTTCTGTCTAGTTTTCACTGCAGCACAGTTGCTGCAGTGGAGTGTTGAGATAGTTTCTACTGCAGCTGAGGGAGTCAAGGTGCATATACATACATCCCCTCTTTTTTGGATTCCCTTCCCGTTTAGGTCACCACCAAGCCTTGACTGCAGCCATGAAATTAAAAGACGCTTACTCCTTGGAAGGAAAGTTATGACCAACCTAGACAGCATATTCAAAAGCAGAGACATCACTTTGCCAACAAAGGTCCTTATAGTCAAGGCTTTGGTTTTTCCAGTGGTCATGTATGGATGTGAGAGTTGGACTGTGAAGAAAGCTGAGCTCTGAAGAATTGATGCTTTTGAACTGTGGTGTTGGAGAAGACTCTTGAGAGTCCCTTGGACTGCAAGGAGATCCAACCAGTCCATCCTAAAGGAAATCAGTCCTGGATGTTCTTTGGAAGGAATGATGCTAAAGCTGAAACTCCAGTACTTTGGCCACCTCATGCGCAAAGTTGACTCATTGGAAGAGACTCTGATGCTGGGAGGGATTGGGGGCAGGAGGAGAAGGGGATGACAGAGGATGAGATGGCTGGATGCATCACTGACTCGATGGACATGAGTCTGAGTGAACTCCGGGAGTTGGTGGTGGACAGGGAGGCCTGGTGTGCTGCGATTCATGGGGTCGCAAAGAGTCAGACACAACTGAGTAACTGAACCGAACTGAAGCCTTGAGCAGAGCTCCCTGGGCTATAGAGTAGGTTCTCTTTATCTATTTTATAATGCCATGTCTCTTTAGTCATGTCCGACTCTTTGCGACCCTATGGGCTGTAGCCCACCAGGCTCCTCTGTCCATGGGATTCTCCAGGCAAGAATACTGGCGTGGGTTGCCACGCCCTCTGCAGGGGATCTTCCCGACCCAGGGATTGAGTGCGCATCTCTTAGGTCTCCTGCATTGGCCGGCAGGGTCTTTGCTACTAGCGCCACCTGGGATGCCCTATGTGTTAGCAGTACATTGCCTTAACCACTGGGCCATCTATTTTATACATAGTATCAACAGCGTCCATATGTCAGTCCCAATTTCCCAATTCATCTCATCCTCCCCTTGGTGTCCATACATTTGTTCTCTACTCTGTGTCTCTATTTCTGCTTTGTAAATAAGATCATCTGTGCCCTTTTTTTCTTCAGATTCAACATGCATGCATTAATATATGGTATTTGTTTCTCCAACTTATCTCGGTCTGTGTGCAGTCTCTAGGTCCACCCACGTCTCTGCAACTGGCACAGTTTTCTCCTTTCTCTGGCTGAGTAGTATTGCATTGTGCGTGGCATCACAGCTTCTTCACCCAGTCCTCTGTTGATGGGCTGTTACGCTGTTTCCATGCCCTGGTTATTGTAAGTGGTGCTGCAGTGAGCATTGGGGTGCATTGCTTTTTTAAGATAATCTCATTTACCTTCGGTTGTGCTGGGTCTTTGCTATGCATGGACTTTCTGTAGTCACAGCGAATGGGAGATAGGCTTTGTTGCGGTGTTCATGCCTCACAGTGCAGTGGCATCTCTTGTTGTGGAGCGTGGGCCCTAGAGCGCTCGGGCTTCAGTAGTTGCAGCACTTGGGCTCAATAGTTTCAGCTTGCTAGCTCTAGAGCTCAGGCTCGGTAGTTGTGGTGTATAAGCTTAGTTGCTCCGTGGCATGTGGGGTCTTCCCAGACCAGGGGTTGAACCTGTGTCTCTGCACTGGGAGGCAGATTCCTATCTACTGCACCGCCTGGGAAGTCCCTGAATGTATCTTTCTGAATCATGCTTTTTCTCTGTGTAACTGCCCAGGAGGGGGGCTGCTGGGTCACACAGTAATTTTGTTTTTAGCTTTTTAAGGAACCTCCATACTGTTTTCCATAGTGGATGCACAAATGTACCTTCCCACCAACAGTGCAAGAGGGTTCCCCTTTCTCCACACTCATTTATTGTTTGTCGATTTTGTGATGATGGCCATTCGGCTGGTGTGAGGTGACATCTCACCTCTATTTGCTGCTGTCTGTCTGTCTGTCTGGATAGAAGACTACCTCTGTGAAGGGGGGGCCATGACCATTCACTGCTGCATCCCAGGACCACAGAGCTGGGACAAAGTAAGCCCTGAAGACATCTGTGCTGGATGAGTGCATGGATTCATTAACTATTAAAAGAATGAGATAATGAAGCAAAAGTCCTTGGGATGCCAGAGTCATTAACGCCTTGTATTTCTTTGCCTTCCTTTACCTTGGAAAGTGGATTTGCCTGTTTGGTTTCATCACCTGTTGGGAACAAAAAGAGCCAAGAACAATTGAGAGAAATCCCGGGGCAGAGACTGGGGGTTACAAGTGAGAGACCCAGACTCTCTGCATGAAGTATATTCCCTGGTCCTCCGACGTGTAGGAGATCCTCAGAGCTCCTGTGGAATTGAATTATGTTGTATTTGTTTTTGTTCTACCTTGTTTGAGATATTTCTGGACAGGCTCATTGCAGAATGCTATTCAACAGAGATAACAGATATCTGACCCTTGAACATACATTCTTGCTAAAACATGAGCACCTTAAACCCAGAGCCAGTTTGGATGTAGACAAAAAGCATGGAGCTGAGGAGCTGGCCAGCTCTGCCTCGGTCTGAGAGTCTGAGCAAACCACCTGATCTCTCAGGGCCTCAGTTTCCCTATCTGTGTATTGGAGAGATATTCATTTGCCCCAGCCATCTCCCAAGGTGGTTGTGAGTCGTCAGGCAGACTTCACGAACCCAAGAGCAACCCCTGGGATGCTCGCTGGCCCCATGTCTCCTTGGATGTGGACAGGCCTACCTCTCACCTGCTCTGTGGGACCAGCTGGGTGCAGCTGCCCATTTGAGCTGGTACAGAGGTCTCTGGGTGGGGCCAAACCTCCAGGAAACATAACCTCTGGGATAGGGCAGTCCTGATGGAAAATAGGCCTCTTTTTGCGGAGGAGAGGCAGATGGGCTTGGGAGCATGTGGGTTATGGTTTGCTACGGACTGGCTGTCAGGAGCTGTAGCAGCACTGACCCTCTGTCTGACTGTGGGCCAGTCCCCTCCTTCCCCTTCAGGGCTGTGACACCCTCACCTCTACAGTGTGTGTTGGGGGGGCACCATGGTTCATGAGTTGGAGATCTGAATCTAAACCCTTATCCATCGCAGGGAATAGATATAAACCTAAACAAGGAAAACAGATATCCTGAAACGTATCCATACTCCCCAGTCAAGAACCCTAGAAAGGTGGGTCTTCAAGGAACCTCCAAACTCTGTATAAGCCCGTGGATCATTAGGACAGACTCAGGTGGAGTCAACCACAGGTCCTCTACTAAACCCAAGGCAGGGATATTCCCTGGGAATTCCAGAAGCCAGGACAGCCTGAACATTCCCACAGCTCACTGCAGCCCACCCTGAGCCTGTATCCAAACCTGGCCTTGGAGGGACGTGCCAGACAAGAGGAAGAACCCAGGCGGAAAGAAGATGACTGATCTAATGAAAAAGGCACTAAAATCGAGTGGGGCTCAGACCCTTCAAAGGAAGCCAGTCCCTCCTGCGCTCTTTCCGCTACTCCGCATGGAGCCAGCAGAGGGCAGAAGAGAGCAACGCTGCTCTTTTCCCAGACTTGTCCCGGTGACACCAGTCTCGCCGAGGGTATAGGACGGGCAGCACGAACCATCATTCTCCGGTTTTCTTAAAAATTTGTCAACGTATAGGTTGTTCAAAGTTGGATAAGTCACTTCATCTTTCTGAGCCTGCGTTCCTGTATTATACAGTGAAGAGAATAGTACATGCCTCACAGGAACCCAAGGTTTAGATGACATAGCACCTATATTTAGTGCTTTCTGGCACACAGCAAGTACTAAAAATAGTAGCCGCTACTACTGCCATTATCCACTGATTTGCACAATGCTTCACTCATTTCTTCAATCATTTTAATTCATCAATTCATTAGTCCGTTAGGTTAAAACAAACAAACAAACAAAAAAACTGCTAGCAGCTAGGAGGGTGGGGGCGAGTTTCAAAGATGACTCAGATATGGTCTCCCAAGAGGAGGGAGAGAAAACATTGCAAACTAGCTACAATACGCTGTGGGAGACTGAAAGGCCATCTTCTTGGAATGTTGAGCCTTTGGAATAAATAGTTTATTGAAAACACAGATGCCCAGGCCTCAGCCCAGAAACCCTTTTCTCCAAGAATGGCGTTGGCTCATTTGCATCCTTCCAAGAGCTGCCCAGGTGATTCTGCTAGAAGGCTAGGCTCAGGGAAACCACTTTGTTAGACATTGAAATATGCATAGGATTGACTCCCCTGAAGGTGAAGGCCCCCAGGGCCCCTGCTCCTTCCCAAGGAGGGTGCGGGGGCCTGGGATAGGATTACAGAAGCTTGGAATGAGAGGGACCCAAGGCATCATCCCCAGTGTAGACGCCTTCTCCACTTCCCCAGTGGCATGTGGTCCCCTGGAGTCTTTGCTTGACTCTCATGCCTCTCCATCCTTAAAAAGGGGAATTGCATCCAACGGTTTTCAGATGTCGTTGTCTGATGTTATATGGCTTGTGTATGGATGTCACTGCTCTGTAGGCCGGCCTATTTGCAGAGCAGGAGTAGAGATGCAAATATAGAACGGACTTGTGGGCACCAAGCAGCGGGCGGTGGGGTGGAAGGAAGGGGTGGAATTAACTGAGAGTAAGTTGATGTATATCCACTACCACGTGTGCAATAGATAGCTAGTGGGGAGCGGCTGCGTAGCGCACGGAGCTGGGCTCAGTGCTCTGTGGAGACCTTGAGGGCTGAGATGGGGTGGGGGTGGGAGGGAGGCTCAAGAGGGAGGGGATGTGTGTGTACACAGAGCCCAGTCACTTGTTGTGCAGCAGGAACTAGTGCAACATTGTAAAGCAGTCATGTACTCTGCACTCAGTTGATAAGTCCTGTCCGACTCCTTGCAACCCTGAAGCAGTCATGCTCCAATTTAAATTAAAAAACTTTTTTTAATTTTTAAATAAATAACTTTTTTCTTTAAAAAATCAGAAAACAACAACAACAACAACAAACAAACTTGAAGTGTGAACTTCAGGAGAAATCTGCTCCATGCCTCCCGTTGCACCCTGGGACCCTTGGAGAGAGGGCAGGCCCTTTCCTCTGGAGGCAGACTGCCTCCTGCTCCATCTCGCTCATCACCGTCAGGCTTCAGTTAAAACAAACGACCTGCTCTCTCTTCCCCAGGGCCCTTTGGTGCATCACCTACCGTCCCGAAATTCTCTTCCTTTCTCCAATTTTCTTCCACTATTGTACTTGACTCTGAGCTACTTAAATCCTCCAGGATTTTGTCCAAATGCTGCCTCCGCTGTAAAGCGGTCCCTGATTTCTCCCAAATCAGGCAACTTCTCTCGTTTGTATCTCCATGGAAAATGTTGTCATGATCCTCGTCATCAATGTCGGCTCACTACATGCTAGGCGTTCTGTGTGCTTTATTTGTTTTTAAAGTCTTTATTGGCATCGTTACAATAGAACTTACGTTTTATGTTCGGGTTTTTAGCCACAAGTCACGAGGGATTTTAGCTGCCTGGCCAGGGATCGAACCTGCACCCCCTGCATTGGAAGGCAAAGACTTAACCCCTGGACCACCAGGGAGGTCCCACATGTGCTTCATTTTTTCAGCGCCTTTCACTCACCTATGCTATTGCTTCCAAAACTATTTCCATGGTGTAGGTGAAGGAATTGAGACCCAGGGTGCTTAAATTACTTCGCCACAGAGACTCTGCACTATATTCCGGTAGTTTCTGCAGATCTTAGTGCTAGGCTGAAGACTCTACCTGGTCATCCTGAATGCTGTCAGTATTTCTCATGTCCTGTTAGGAGAACCTGAAAACTCGTACTATAGGACACAGCTGTCTCTAGGAAGATAACGTTGGCAGGACCCAGTGGGTGGGGTGGAGAGTCGATGCTATCTCTTGGGACACTTAAAAATTGCAACAAAAATTACTGAGAAGCCGAAAATCAAGGTCAACCCCACCCTAGCCTGAGGCAATGGACTCTAATTGTGTCTAGCAGTTTGAACATCATCAGGGGCTCTGGGTTCAGACCTGAACCTTACGCAGCACCCCAGGAAATGTTTAGGTAATATATTTAAGTGTAGACTTTTAGAGGGAGACTTCCCTGGTGGTCCGGTGGCTCCATGCTCCCAACGCAGGGGGCCTGGGTTCAATCCCTGGTCAAAGAACTAGACCTCACTTGCAACAAAGAGTTTGCATGCTGCAACTTAGAAAGGATCCCGCACGCTGCAACCAAGACCCAGAGCAGCCATGTATAGGCTCTGTCAACTCTTCTCCAACACCACAGTTTGAAAGCATCAATTCTTCAGCACTCAGCCTTCTTTATGGTCCAACTCTCACATCTGTACATGACTACTAGAAAACCCAGAGCTGTGAGTAGACGGACTTTTGTTGGCAAAGTGATGTCTCTGCTTTTTAATAGCTCTCTAGGTTGGTCATAGCTTTCCTTCCAAGGAGCAAGCATCTTTTAATTTTGTGGCTGTGGTCACCATCCACAGTGATTTTGGAGCCCAAGAAAATAAATTCTAACATTGTTTCCATTTTTTCCCCCATCTATTTGCCATGAAGTGATGGGCCTAGATGTCATGGTCTTAGATTTTAGAATGTTGAGTTTTAAACCAGCATTTTCACTCTCTTCTTTCACCCTCATGAAAGTGAAAATAATATTTTTTCTTAAAAAGCCTTCATATATATTTGAAGCCTTTTTAAGAGAAAAAAAATGCTGATGGTGGAAAATAACAGCCACAACACAAGTGAAATCCAATTTCGAATTTGGCTGTTGTACTTGATGGGAATGTTGGGCACCGTGTGTGTTGCAGGGAGGGGTAGGGAAGGGGAAACCTATTTTACAAGGCCTGTGATAGAGCAAACACAAGCTCCTTCCCTTCTGCACAGTTGCTTTTTAATTCAAGAAGTTGCTCAGATGGGACAAGCTATCTGTCCATAATTGTCCCAGTGGCAGCCAGCATTAATGGAATCTGTAAAACCAGCCTTTGGAGACCAAGTATTTGAAAAATGACCACCAAATGTTTAAGCACTAGAAGGTTTATTTTTCACGGGGACAGCCCTAAAATCCCAGATCCTTCTTTTTCACTCTGGTAAATTTTTTCTCTTGGCTTTTCAAACCCCCAAATGAATAGAGAAGAAGAAAAAGTGAAGTGAAGTGGTTCCAGTTTCTAACACGAGTACAATTTCAGTTGATTTAAAGTGAGGACCAACATAGATAATGATCACAGAGAGACTGGAATTAGTCAATAAATAAGGTTCAAGGTCTCAAGCCTGGCTCCTCTTTATTTAACTTTAAGGGATGAGAGTCAGAAGAGAGATGGTTTCATTGATCAGGTTCCTGGGGAAAGTGTGAAATGGTCCATCCCATGGTTCAGGACCCAGACCAAGTCATGGGTGGCACTAAGACTTAATCTGGAATATGGCCCCCAGCAGTATGGGTTGACTCATAGAGATGCACTTTAAAAAAAATTTTTTATTTTGTATTGAGATATTGACTATGCCAATATCAATATTGGCTGTGACTGTGTGGATCACAACAAACTGTGGAAAATTTTTAAAGAGATGGGAATACCAGACCACCTTACCTGCCTCCTGAGAAATCTGTATGCAGGTCAAGAAGCAACTGTTAGAATTGGACATGGAACTACGGTCTGGTTCCAAATTGGGAAAGGAGTATGTCAAGGCTGTATTGTCACTCTGCTTATTTAACTTATATGCAGAGTACATCATGCAAAATGCTGGGCTGGTTGAAGCACAAGCTGGAATCAAGATTGCCAGGAGAAATATCAATAACCTCAGATATGCAGATGACACCACCTTTATGGCAGAAAGTGAAGAAGAACTAAAAGGCCTCTTGATAAAAGTGAAAGAGGAGAGCAAAAAAGTTGGCTTAAAACTCAACATTCAGGAAACTAAGATCATGGCATCTGGTCCCATCACTTCATGGCAAATAGATGGGGAAGAGAATGGAAACAGTGAGAGACTTTATTTGGGGGGGCTCCAAAATCACTGCAGATGGTAACTGCAGCCATGAAATTAAAAGATAACTTACTCCTTGGAAGAAAAGCTATGACCAACCTAGACAGCATATTAAAAAGCAGAGACATTACTGTGCCAACAAAGGTCCATCTAGTCAAAGCTATGGTTTTTCCAGTGGTCATAAAGTTGGACTATAAAGAAAGCTGAGCATTGAAAAATTGATGCTTTTGAACTGTGGTGTTGGAGAAGACTCTTGAGAGTCCCTTGGACTGCAAGGAGATCCAACCAGTCCATCCTAAAGGAGACCAGTCCTGAACATTCATTGGAAGGACTGATGCTGAAGCTGAAGCTCCACTAGTTTGCCCACCTGATGCAAAGAACTGACTCACTGGGAAAGGACCCTGATGCTGGGAAAGATTGAAGGCAGGAGAAGAAGGAGACGACAAAGAATGAGATGGCTGGATGGCATCACCAATTCGATGGACACAAGTTTGAGTAAGCTCTGGGAGTTGGTGATGGAACAGGGAAGGCTGTCGTGCTGCAGTCCATGGAGTTGCAAAGAGTTCGACATGACTGAGTGACTGAACTGAATAGCCAATTAACCAAGTTGTTGATAGTTCCAGATGGACGGCAAAGCGACTCAGCCATCCCTATACGTGTATCCATTCTTCCCCAGATTCCCCTCCCATCCAGGTTACCGCATAACATTGAACAGTTTCCCTGCTATACAGTAGGTGCTTCTTGACTATCCATTTTAAGTAAAGCAGTATGTACCTGTACATTCCAATCTCCTTACTGTCCCTTCCCGCCATCCTTCCCCCACCTGATAACCATAGGTTCATTCTCATAAATCTGTGTGTTTCTGTTTTGTAAGTAAGATCATTTGTATCATTTCATTGTAGATGGTTCTCTTTCTCTGACTTATGTCAATCAGTATGACAATCTCCAGGTCCATCAGAGTTGCCAAATGGCAATATTTCATTCTTTGTAATAAGTGAATACTATTTCCTTGTACAGATGTACTGCAGCTTCTCTATCCGTTTCTCTGTCGATGGACAGTTAAGTTGCTTCCAGGTCTTGGCTATTGTAAACAGCACTGCAATGACATTGGGATACAATACATGTATCCTTTTGGACAATGTTTTTCTCCTGATATATGCCCAGGAATGGGGTTGCAGGATCATATGGTAGCTCCATTTTTAGATTTTTTTAGGAACCGCTTAAAAAATTTTTTTTTAATTAGAGGATAATAGCTTTACAATGTTGTGTTTCTGCTGTACAACAACATGAGTCAGCTGATAGTGTACATATATCCCCTCTGTTTTGAGCCTCCCTCCACCACCACCCCCACCCCACCCCTCTAGGTTATCACAGAGCACCGACCTGGGTTCCCTGTGTTATACAGAAGCTTCCCACTAGCTATCTATTGTACACATGGTAATGTACATATGTCAATGCTCAATTAAGGAATCATTTATTAGTTGCGACCTTCCCAAGGACTTTGGCTACTCCTAGCTGGATATTCTCATCAGGTAAGAAACAGCATCCTTGGGTTTTAATGACGTGGGGACTTACCAGATGTTGCCAAAGCAGTCCATCAAAACAACCGCCTCTCCGTCCTTGGCCCTCCTCTTCCCCTTACTCCATCCCATTCTGGCTCCCAGCCACAGAGAACTGTTTATTTCCTTCCACGTCTAGCATCCAACATTCACCATCTGGTGAAACGTGGTCATGGGGACGGTGCAGAGTTAATACAAAAAAAGTGCTCAGGACTGACTGTGGTGCTCTGTACACACTCAGTGTTACAATACTTAATATTTTTCTGATTTTCCCACAGGCTGATAAATGCTGTGCTCTGTGAGTGTGTGTGTGTGTGTGTGTGTGTGTGTGTGTGTGTGCTGGTAGGGAGGAGCGGCAGTAGTTAGCACATTGTGCCATGTGAGACTAAGAAAGGAGGTCAAAGAAAGCTGCAGATGTGAGCTAATGTGACATGCCTTTGGAACAGGAGTGTCTGAGTTTATATTCTAAAGAGCAGGGTATATCCTCAGGGTAACTGTGGAAGGAGCTGTAGATACAGACAAGAGCAGTGGGGTGGGCGCAGGCAGAATTGGCAGCTTTGTCCATAGTTTCTGAAACCTTTCCATGTCTCAAAAACAGAGATTAACATATATATGTGACTATATTCAGAATAGATAATTGGGACTTTCCTGGCTGTCCAGTGGTTAAGACTCTGGGCTTCCAATGCAGGGGGCACAGGTTTAATCACTGGTCAAGGAACTAAGACCCCACATGCTGTGCAGCAAGGTCATAAAAAGAAAAACCTTTCCTAATAAAATTTTAAAAATAAAAAGTGAAATAGAATAACAAGCAAGAACCTACTGTATGTTACAGGAAACTCTGCCCAATATTCTGTAATAATCTAAACGGCAAAATAACTTGAAAAAGAATATATATATATATATATATATCCCTGAAGCACTTTGCTGTACACCTGAAACTAACCAATATTGTAAAGCAACTTTGGTGGTGGCTTAGTCATTAAGTCATGTCCGACTCTTGTGACCCCATGGACTGCATCCCGCCAGGCTCCTCTGTCCATGGGATTCTCCAGGCAAGAACACTGGAGTGGGTTGCCATTTCCTTCTCCAGGGGATCTTCCCAACCCAGGGATTGAACCCAGGTCTCCCGCATTGCAGGCAGATTCTTTACCAACTGAGTTACAAGGGAATACCCTTAAAGCAACTTTAGTCCAATATAAAATAAAAATAAAATAAAATAAATATTCACTGACACTTAAAGGGGAAAAAAAAAAAAAAAGGCAAGCAAGCAGAGATAAAGGAAAAAGGAATCTGAGGGATCTAGGCTCTAAGCCCAAAAAAGCTTTTTCCAAGGTTGACATTTTGCAGGGAGTTTCATATTTTATCTTGAAAACCTGTTTTAAGTTTGTGCTCTATTCTGTAATAGAATCTGATACAAAACCCAAAGTGATGGAACCCTAGCAACAGTCTCCATATTTACCAGAGGTATTTCCCTGCCATGCACCCCAGAGATCTGCCTGCCCAGTATGAGAAACAGCACTGTTAATGATGAATGGCTGGAAGATTTGAAGAGGGAGAAAGCTGTGCTTAAGTTCACATTTCTGAAAGATGGATTGGTGGGTTGTAGGAAGCAAGTCAGGTGGCTGGAACACTGGTCCAGAAATAGCTGCAGTTACTAGTTGCCTGCCTGAAGGAGGGGGATCTGGCATGGGCTCGACAGGGTACTGCTCCGGGCCAGGTCCGAGGCTCCAAGAAGCCTTCTTCACCCTTGGGAAGACTTGTCGCCATTTGTAGTTGTTTGCAACTCTCACGTTTTCTTCTTTGATTCCTTAGTTTAAAGGCTCCTGGTCTTGGAGTTTCAAGTCCCAGGTAATGTCACTGATTCAGGCTTGAACAGTGTCTCTGTGTTAAATGACACCTTCGCAAGCCCCAGCCAGCATGGCGGGAGGGGACAGGGTCATTCATCATTCCCAGGAGGTCTTGTGAGCAGAGCAGAACGCTGTGGGAAGCCCTTTGGTCTACAGTCTATGCCAGTCGCGGATGCTTTGCCATGGCTTCCGGGGTCTGCTTTGGTCAAGCTGGGCTGTGTGGTCTGTGCTGGGATGGGGTGTCCTGGTGCCCATGGCTAACCTTCCTTTGTGCACCCAGTTCTCGTGGAACTCCTCAACCCCCCACGCCCGAAATGTGGTCGGGGGGAGCGCTCTCTAGGCTAGCCCACTGCCACCTCTTCCCTCCATCTGAGCCTCTCCCCTTCTCACACCATCCACCTCCATCTTCTCTCTGAGGTTTCTTACTCTTCTCTCTGTTGTTTGTCTTCTGGGTACATGACAAAAGGGTCAGAGAAAGATTTTTTTAAAAAAAGGAGGGAAAATTTATCTGTATCAGTGGGACCAAAGATCAATTAACATCGCTCCCATTTATTCTAACACGTGGGCCTTTGCTCCTGTCCCCTCCCATTGTCCCAGCAAAACAGCTTCTATGCTGTAGGGGTCCTTGTTAATATCCACTTTTCTCTGAACTGCGTGTGGGGAGTTTAATAACCCCTGGTCAGAGCTGTTCAGAAAGGCTCACAATGCAGGTAGTAAGTGATAGAGCCAGAGTCAAAACCCAAGCCGTCTGGTTCCAAAACTCATGCCCCAAACTAACCCTCCTGCAAGCTCAGTCGCTTCAGTCGTGTTCGACTCTTTGCGACCCTATGGACTTGTGGCCCATCAGGCTCCTCTGTCCTGCAGCCTGGACAATTTTACCACCATCTCCCATTGAATGAATAGATAGATACATGAAGAAAGAAGGAAGGAAAGAAGATTCATGAAAGGAAGGAAGAATGGAAAGACAAAAGGAAAAATAGTGGCATGAGGTTGATACAGCCTTGAGGCTTTTTTTTTAAATTTACCTTTAAAACAATTTTAAAATTTTTATTGATTTTTAAAATTTTTGGCCATGCCTTGTGGCATGTGGGATCATAGTTTCCTTATTGGAGACTGAACCCCTGCCCCTTGTATTGGAAGCACAGAGTGTTAACCACTGGACCACCAGGGAAGTCCCCAGCCTTGTGTTGCATCCGTTTCCATTATGAGACTATTTCTGCCTCGTTCACAGTAACCAGAGAGCACCCCTTTGATGGGAGCTTGGAAGAATTGGGAGCACACAAGCACATTGTTTGGCAGTCAGGTTGGTGACTTTGGGGCTGAGATTTAGGAGGTGTCCTATATCCTTTGTGGCTCATAGACAACATCTTACCCACTTTGTGTTGATTTCATCTCCTATTTAGGTCACAGCCAGAGTTGCCAGATTTAGCAAATGAGCCAGGATCCCCAGTTAAATCTGAATCTGATACATAATACATCATTTTTAGTATGAGTATGTCTCAAATGGGGCTTCCCAGGAGCTGCTAGGAGTAAAGAACCCGCCTGCCAATGCAGGAGACGTAAGAGATGCAGGTTTGGTTCCTCAGTCGGGAAGATCCCCTGGAGGAGGACATGGCAACCCACTCCAGTATTCTTGCCTAGAGAATTCCATGGACAGAGGAGCCTGGCGGGCTACAGTCCATGGGGTTGCACAGAGTCGGGCATGACTGAAGCAGCTTGGCCACCCACATGTCACAAATATTGCATGAGATATAGTTGCACTAAAAGTTATTGTTTCCTATGAAATTCAGATTTAACTAGGCATCCTGTATTTTATCTGGCAATTCCACTCACAGCACACAAGCAGGGAAAGTATTCTAAAGCAGGAGATCTTCCAAAGCTCCTTGCTCCCTGCTGGAGAGAGCTCTCCACTCCAAGCCAGTGTGGAGACAAGGGTTTTCTGTTCCTTCTGTTGGACCTACTGAACAGACACCCCAGTCCCAGGCAGAGGGTAAGAGTAGACTCTGGAGGATAAGAAGAGGGAAAGAGATGGACTGGGACAGACAAGGAATCTTCTGGCCAGCCCTGATGACCTAGGAGATGTTGCCCAGTCATCTTTGACCTGCCAGATGATTCCTCCAGGGGCTCTAGGCGTAAGGTGGTCCAGCTGGCCTGGGAAGGCAGGAAGAAGCAGAGAGTATGGGAATGAGTCACTTTTGGGGTCTCTTGGCTCTCACAGTAATTTGCCTATGGAGTAGAACCACAAGTCTAGAATATGTGAGTTTGGGTTGCATGCCAGCTATACCATTCAGTCAGTTCAGTCGCTCAGCCATGTCCCTATAGACTCTTTGCCCCCGTGGACTGCAGCACACCAGGCTTCCAGGCTTCGCAGTCCATCACCAACTCCCAGAGCTTGCTCAAGCTCATGTCCAGCTAGGCCGTGATGCTTTTACCCCTAACCCAACAATACCCTCTACTGCCCACACCCAGAGTGCCCTCAACCCAGCCCATTCTTTTTTGAAAGAATGCTTTAAGTAAGCAAGGCTTGTCTTTGTAATATAATTTTGTTTATTTATTTATTTAGGCTGTGCTATGTCTTTATTGCTAAATGAGCTTTTCTCTGGTTGTGGCGAGTAAAGGCTAGTCTCTAGTTGTGGTTTAGGGGCTTCTCATTGCAGTGGCTTCTCTTGTTACAAAGCACAGGCTCTAGAGTTCACAGGTTTCAGTAGCTGTGGCCTGTAGGCTCAGGAGTTGCAGGTCCCAGGCTCTAGAGCACAGGCTGAACAGCTGTGGTGCACAGGCTTCCCTGGTGGCTCAGAGGTTAAAGTGTCTGCCTGTAATGTGGGAGACCCGGGTTCGATCCCTGGGTCGGGAAGATCCTCTGGAGAAGGAAATGGCAGCCCACTCCAGTATTCTTGCCTGGAGAATCCCATGGATGGAGGAGCCTGGTAGGCTATAGTCCACGGGGTCCTGAAGAGTCAGACACAACTGAGCGACTTCACTTTCATGGGGTTCGCCTCTCTGAGGCATGTGGGATCCTCCCAGATCAGGGATGGAACCTATGTCTCCTGCCCTGCAGGCAGATTCTTTACCACTGGGCCTCCAGGGAATTCCCCCAATTCTTAACCTTGTCTCTCACGTTTACTCTGCGGCCAGCTATTGTATTGACTGTTGGGAATTTAATCCTCCCTCAATCCATCCATCAACTGATAAACAAGAAGTAGTCACTGAGTGCCTACTGAGTACAAAGAGTGTGTCTTTTAGTTCCCAGAGTAAAGATGAACATCTGTCCTCCAGGAGCTGATAGTCAAACTGAAACAATAAAACTTGATTATGGAGAAGAAATGGGCAAATAACAAGATGGTTCTGCTATTTATGAAACAATCATTAGATAACTATCACCATTTTGGGTACTGGAGACAAGGAAAAGAAGGCTGGGAGCTCACTTCTGCTAGGCAAGAGCCAGAAATAAATAGCAACTGGCAGGCACAGAGAGAGGCCCCTAACCCAACCTGGAGACGTAGGAGAAGGTTGTGATGAGGTGGTGAAGCCCAGTCTCTAGAAGGAGAAGTAGAAGTCAATCAGGTGAATGAAGGTCACTGTGTTGGTCCATAGAGGGGAATGGATGTTTTAGGCAGAAAGAAGAGCAAATACCAGGGTTTCCCAGGCAGCGCAATGGTAAAGAACCTGCCTGCCAATGCAGAAGATGTAGGAGACGTGGGTTCTGTCCCTGGGTGGGGAAGATCCCCTGGAATAGGAAATGGCACCCCATTCTAGGATTCTTGCCTGAAAATTTCAGTGGGCAGAGGAGCCTGGCACGTTGCAGTCCATGGGCTCACAAAGAGTCAGACATGACTGGGCAGCTGAACACAACATACCTCCTGCTTGAAAGTGCATGATGTGTTGTGAAAATTGCAAGGTCCAGTATGGCTGGAATGGAGTGAGGTGGGGAGATGGGTTATTCAGATGTCTGATTCCTAAAGGAGGGAGGGAAATCCTTACTAAGGAGTGCAGTTAGGAAGACCTCATGCAGGGATTGACCCCAGCTGGATGAACTTGTCCCAGTGAAAGTTCAGCACCCTGTGGGCTAAGGAGGCTTGCAGAGACAGAGTTGCTAGACAGACCCCCTGGGCTGGGCATAGGTGGATAGGTGGGTGGACCCACTGTGGGTCATGGAAGCATCCACCAGGCACCCACATTAGGAGTGCCCCGCAGGACGTGGGTACCTTCAGAGGTGGGCAGAGCACAGACACAAGTAGGGAAAGGAGGAGATTACATTTCTTGAGCCAATCACTCTCCTGAAACTCTTACAAGTTTTCTCGTTTGACTGCCTTAACAACCCGGGCAGTTGCACATTATCTAGATGGTCTGTAGGAGGAAACTCAGTTTTAGAAATGTTAAATAACTTTCCCAAGGTCATTTGGGAAGAGCCTGGATTTATAGCAAGGTCTGTCGGAATTCTAAGCCAGCAGAGATGCCTTCTAACCCCAGTTCCCTTTGAGAGCTTAAATATTTAATCCTGCCTCCTCCATTCATTGTGTAATTAGATGCATAAAAATTTATTCACCAGAATTCCTCCTGGGGAGTGACCAGTGAACTTGTCTGGAAAATATACTTGGATAAGCTGTTTTGGCAAGGAGGGTGCAGGGAGATTCTGAGAGCATCTTCAAGCAACAGAAGTGGTCTCCTGGTCACAGTGCCTGAGTCAGAAGCACTGAGGGATGTTGGCTTTGTATTTGAACCTTGGTTTTCTTTAAAAGACTGTTAATTGGTTCACTATCTGGCCTCAGCATCTCCAGTATCTTTAAGTATAAACACCAGCTCTGAAGAACCTAAATGCTGACCCTAAGCTCTTGGATAATGCCAGCCTGTCAGTCATCTACTCATCATGGTCATGGTCTCGTGCCCAGACAGCAACTTATATGTGCCAAGTCATAAGTAGAGAGTGATGCTCTTTGCTCTCTGTGGCCCTGCAGCATGATGCCATTGTTCACAGGATTTGAATTGGATGTCACTATCAGTACATAATTTTGAGCACACCTTCTGCATATATGTATAGGTATTTCCTTATAATATTTCATATAAGATCAATCATACATATGGACCAGTGCTTTGGATGAAATGTTTGTGTCCTGCCCAAATTTATCGGATGAACTGAGAGAGTAGTGTCAACATATATACACCATCATGTATAAATAAATTCGATAGCTAGTGAGAAGCTGCAGTATAACACAGGGAACTCAGCTCGGTACTGTGACGACCTAGAGGGGTGGGATGGGGAAGAGAGAGGCTCAAAAGGGGGAGGGGATATATGTAGCTTGATTCACTTTGTTGTACAGCAGAAACTAACTCAACATTGTAAAGCAGTTATGGGAAAAAAAAAAAGTGAAAGTGTTAGTCTCTCAGTCATGTCTGACTCTTTACGACCCCACAGACTGTAGCGTGCCAGGCTCCTCTGTCCACGGAATTCTCCAGGCAAGGATACTGGAGTGGGTAGTAATTATTTTCTCCAGGGCATCTTCCCGACCCAGGGATGGGACCCAGGTCTCTGGGTTGCATTGCAGGCAGATTCTTTACCATCTGAGTCACCAGGGAAGCTGAAAGCAATTATATTCCAATTGAAAAAAATGCATCTGTTGAAGCCCTGACCCCCTCAATGTGATGGTATTAGGAGGTAGGACCTTTTAGAGCTGATTAGGTCATGAGGGTGGGACCTTCATGATGGGATTAGTGCTGTTTCAAAAAGAGATGGTCTCTCTCAGCCACGTGAAGAGATTGCACAAAGGCAGCTGTCTGCAAACTAGGAAGCAGGCTCTCATTAGACACCACATCTGTTGACACCTTGATCTTGAACTTCCCAGTACTAACTATGAGAAATAAATGTTTTGCTTAAGCTCCCCAGTCTATAGTATTTTGTAATAACAGCCAAAACTAAGACAACCACTGTTCCAATAGTTTGTGGAGATAATAAAACATGCACAAGATAGAAGCTCTAAAACAATGAGGAGTCGGTGAAATACACAGCATTCGTTTATGACGAGACATCATGAATAATACTGGATGCACTTACATGCCTCAAATAGTCATTTCGGCAATTGCAACCTTCTGGGCTGACTTCTTCTTTTCAGCTTAGATCAGAGTTGTTTCGCGTAGAAATCAGGCTGATGGTGAGCTGGCCCTGGGAGGACCCTGGCACTCACCTTGTTAGCATCATTTTTGACCCAGGGTTTCTTTGCAGGAATCTTTTGAAGCTGTTTGTCTGTGTTGTAAGCATCGGTTTAGTTACAGCTACATGAAAATTCTCTTTGCTGTGCACGTAAGCTGGACCCATTGCAGTGTATCAGCGAGTGAAAGGAGAGGGCTTGGCTTTGTCAACCCTCCAGCCTTCAGCTTGACCCTGAGCTGAATCGGGGTGCCAGTGTGAATGTACCTATGAAATCTGAGTAAGGCTCAGTTCATATTTTCAAATGAAGATCAGTGGGGACTTCCCTGGTGGTCTAGTGGTTAGGAATCCGCCTTCCAATGCAGGGAACGTGGATTCAATCCCTGGTTGGGGAACTAGGATCCCGCATGCTGCGGAGCAACTAAGCCATCGAACTGCAACTACTGAGCCCACACACTGCAATGAAAGATCGTACATGATGCAACTATGAGGCCCATTGCAACTTAAACAGATAGCATCAAAATAACCATTAAGGGAAAAAAATGAGCCTTAAAAAAAAAAAAACCCTTTGTTAAAGATCAGTGGGGATAAAGATCAAGGTAAAGTAAAAGTAAAGATCAGTTCTCGTTTTACCTTCTCAGCATTCCCTGGACCATCTTATACACCCTACTTTGAAAATGACCCCTTTGGAGGGAGGGGAGGCTTATCCATATGAGCCAACGAATCACACTGCTGAGTGTTTAGGCATCAACTGTGATGCTCGCAATGGACAGAATCCAGACAGCGGAGGGAGTGCACGGAAAGGGGACCTTGACTTTGTCTAAGTGACTGGGGTCCTCTCCCTTAAAGACACCATTTGAGCCGAAGATTCAAAGGCAAAAAGTAGTTTCTGAGAGTCAAAGGACAGACTTCCGGTAGAGGACACCACTTTTGAAATGCCCTGAGGTCAGGGGAAGGGGACTCCATGAGGCAAGGGAAAGGATTTGGTACACAGAAAATGAGGGGGGATCAGTGGCATGATATAAACCCTGACATCTCTTAGACGGTGGGGACCCCATAGGACACATTTCCAAGAAGCTGCTGAGAAAAGTATCTCAAGATAAAGAGAGACTAAGGGACTTTCCTGGTGGTCCCATGGCTAAAACTCCACACTCCCAGTGCAGGGTCCTGGGCTCGATTCCTGGTTGGGGAACTAGCTCCCGCGTGTCGCAAATAAGAGTTTGCATGTGGCAACAAAGTGGGAAGATAGCTTGTGCTGCAACTAAGACCTGGCACAGCTAAATAAACCAATACATAAACTCTTAAAAAGGAGAGAGCCTGAGAGGCTGGGAAACAGAGCTCAGGATCAGGATCCTCTGAGGAGGGCTGTCCTGAGCCCACTGAGATTGAGCCAAGAGCATCCTGGAGACGACAGAGGCTAATAATGACAAGGGCAGTGAAATGTACAGGGAAAGTCAGGGATTCTTTGACAACAACCCCGGCTGCTGATAAAAACTCACTCACACTGTCCACTGGCAAGTCTTGCCTCATTTTAAAAAATTGCACTCTCCCCTCAACTACAGTGCTAAATTAAACATCAATTCCCCTGCCACATGGTATGACTCAACTTGGCTCTGCTCAGAGTCTCCAGGAATAGAGAAGACAAAATGAAATACAGATTGTCTTATAACCTGCATTTAATTGATGCCACCTTACACTCAAGAATGAAAAGAAGACTCTACAAAGACATTTGAACATGCACACACATCCTGCAAAGACTGAAAGAAGGAAAAAAAATAAACCACCCTACTCCTTAGTCTCAGTCGCATTGAATGAGCAAAACACACTTCTTTACTCTGGGTAAATATCTTTGAATCCACTGGAAACCATTTACAGAGCTCGTACTGAGAAACTAATATTTACCCTGAGAAATATCTGTGCTCTTGGGAGGCAGCAGGGTGTAGGCCAAAGGGCAATTTTGGAATCAGACAGACTCAAGTTTGAATCTGGAACCTCTCAGTTACTTGCTATATAAACCCAGAAACCTTTCCTGAGTCCCCAAAGCCTCAATGTCCTCATTTGCAAAATGGGGGAAATATATTTACCCGTTAGTGTTCTTATAAAGATTATATGATATGATGAGCACAAATGATATACCTTTGGTGGATATGAATTCCCCATCTCTCTGTGTGTGAGTGTGTGTGTGTGTGTGTGTGTGTGCACGCCTATGTATGTGCACGCACCCCTAGGCAAGTGTATACCTGTCCATGGCGTCATCTAACAAAGAGTTATTGAAGAGGCTACAAACGGCAGGTCTTCACCCATTTATATTTCAATACTAGCCCAGGACAAATATTAATTCTGGAAAATTTGGAACGCTTTTTGAACTTCCAACCTTGGTAGTTTTTGTGACCTACTTGCAGGCATGTGATCTTGGCCGAGTCACTTAGAGTCTTCTTATTGTATCATGGATGTCCTTGGAAATACCCTTAAATTCTAGGAAGAAAAGAGAAAGGAAGGTAGGAAGAAAGAGAAAGAAAGTAGGAAGGGGGGAAGGGAAGGAGGGAGAGAGGGAGTGAGGAGGAAACGACAGTAGAAAGAAGAGCCTCGAGGATGGAGAGTGTTGTGAGCCTTGGGGTGTATAGAGGGAAGAGGGCTGGAAGTCTAACCCTTGCGGGTCCTGTGGCTCCCAGGGCATGAATGGATGCCAAGGTAAGTTCTGTGCTGGTTTTATTTCTGTCCCAGTCAACTTTCCATAAGAACCCTCTTCTCAGTTCCCAGTGTGATGGGACAAAAAAGGAAGGCCTGACTTTTATTCAAAACCACTCCAGAACTCGTGGCCACAGTGAAAGAATCAAACAACTCAACTGGACTGCAAACAGGTTTTTGTTTTCTTTTTTTTTTTAATTTACCATCTTAAATATTTTAAAAAATTTATTTACTTATTTATTTGGCCACGCTGCACAGCATGTGAAATCTTAGTTCCATGATCAGAGATCAAACCCACACCCCCTGCCTTGAAAGCATGGAGTCTTAACCTCTGGACTACCAGGGAAGTGAAGTGAAGTGAAGTCGCTCAGTCGTGTCTAACTCTTTACGACCCCATGGACTGTAGCCTACCAGGCTTCTCCATCCAGAATTCTTCTCCAGGCAAGAATACTGGAGTGGGCTGCCATTTCCTTCTCCAGGGGAACCCTGTAAACAGATTTTAACTTCCCAATCCTCAAAGTCTTTCCCCAGATCAGATCCCATTTCTCCATGATGGGCAGGTATCAAGCAACTCCAGTCCCAACTCTTCTCTAAAGGGCATCACTTAAGCATGAGGTCCCGGCAGAAGTGAACCAGGCTAGGAAACAGATAGGGAAACTGAGGCCCAGAGTCATTCCTGCTCTTGCCTGAGGCTGTATCGCTTGACTTGGCGAGGGAAGATGGACATATCCACCTTCAGTGTCATACCCTCTGTTCATACTTTGCAAAACTGGGGGTCCTTGGAGTTGAACAATGGGGCAGCCCTGGATGAGGCTATCAAACTTGGATCTTGACCCCTTAACCCAGCGCTCCTTCCTCCATACTCAGGGAATGTCTTACCAAGAGTCTGACTTTTGAAGCAGCAAATACTCAGCAGTATAGGAACTATTTTCTGAGCTTCAGCTTCCTAAAATGATGGCGGGAGCTTGCCAGACCTGTGCTCAAGTTAGCACAGGGTGCTTGCTCTTAGAGTCTGGTGCTGAAGCAGCTTCAGCACCAGCTGAGTGAGAGCTTGTAGGAGGGGAAGCTACAGTCGCAATCAGAGAGCAGCAGGGGCAAAGGGGCGGTTGGGAGTTTAGCTCAGATCCGCTCAGGGTGTTAAGACAAGCAGCAACTAGCCGAGGGCCCAGCTGGGAAATCTGGAGGAGACCTGGCTGTCAAGGGCGGCTTGGTGAAGGGTTAGGATGGAGGCTCAGGTCAAGGTTAAGAAACCAGAGGAGCTGTTGAAGACAGGGCAGGCTTTGCGCCTTAAGGATGGCTTGTCGACTTGAAAGGGTCTTTCTGTGGCTACAAAGAGCGAGTGATGTTGAAGAGTGTAAGAAGGAGCTGGGGAAGAGGGGCTGGGATTTGGGGTCTCAAGTGTCCAGAAAAGCCATCTTATTGTAATGAAATGCCCCCCAGAGCCGTAAAGCATAACATCGTGATGCAAAGAGCGGCCAGTTGTGATGCTAGAGTGGGCATCCACGATAGAATCCCGGGCGCGCCAGCCTGCTCTCTGTTTCCAGAGAATAGCTGCCTTAAGTGGGGTAGCAAAAAAGGGGAGAACCAGTATCTGACAGGCTCCTACCACAATCCAGAAACTCATAAAAGAGGACTGGAGGAACTCACCCTATTGGCCAAAGGAAATCTGGGTTCTTATCCTCCGCTTTCTGATCTGTTCAACATCATCTGGATTTTTGGCAAGGGTGGGATCTCCATGTCTCTTTGTTGTATTTATTTTTTAAAAATATTTGTTTATGTATGAGTCTTCACTGCTGCTTGGGCTTTCTCTGGTTGTAGTAAGCGGGCTTCCTGTTGTGGTGACCTCTCGTTTCAGAGCATGGGCTCTAGGGTTGATGGGCTTCAGTAGCTGCCGCTCGTGGGCTCTAGAGCACAGGTTCAGTGGTTGCAGTGCACGGGCTTAAGTTGTCCCGGAACACGTGGGGTCTTCCCGGATGAGGGATCGATCCCATGTCCCCTGCATTGGCAGGGGGATTCTCAACCATTGGACCACCAGGACAGTCCCTCTCAGTGTTAAAAACAGATCTCATTGTCATGTCTCTCACTGCAGACTGGGCTAGCCACTTCCAAAGAATAGCCCGAACCCAGAGGGAAGCCCAGGCTTTGGGCAGTTTTTAGGAGAAGGGTTGGTGGGACCAGGTGACGACTATGCAGCCCCAGGCCTCCCTGCCACAGTTTTTGACACATGCTTGCTTCCCTGGCCTGGCTTACTGTAGCAGGCGTCGGGAGGTCTCCCAGGCGGTAAGAGCTAATTATATCTCCAAGGAGCTATTAGAAGAAGACAGCCAAGCCCCATGCCTCCCCAGGGCTCTGATTAGCTGCTATGCCCCTCCCCATCTTCCGATCATGCCCTCTATTAGATCGCTGTTGGATTCCAACTAAGTTTAATTCAGCATGTGCATCTCTAAACATCCCGGAGATGACGCTGATGCTACAGACCTTTTCCAGAAACTGCCAAAGGTATCTGAGGCCACCAGCTCAGGAGCTCTGAAAACCATGATGCCTGTTTAATAGGAGTTTCCGGGAGCTGGCCCAGAACCTTCTGCCAAAATCTTTGCAGACAGTTCCCTCTTTCCGTTCCCCAAGCACCTCATTTAGATAGGAGGTGAATTTGCCCCCGTTAGGTTGCTTTGTAATTGGGGTGATTATTCATTCCTGTCACAAGACAGAACTGGGAGGAAGAGACTGGCTCAAGACCCCAAATTCTCTGACCTTCGTGCTGCTTAATTTCATCCCTTTTCTTATATACCCTCTGAATGCTTGATGTCTGAGATTTGAGGAGGTCGGTCAAGGTCAGCCAGTCCCAACTGCCTCATGGTCGCTGTTGAGAAGTAACATCTCTCTTGTCATCCTAGGATCAGGTGCAGGGAGTAGGGCGGGAGGACGGGGGAGGAGATTGCTTGCCAGCCAGGAGGAAGGCGTCATGACTCACAGCCTAGCCAGTCAGGTGTTCTGTCTGGGTCCCCTTGTAGACCAGCAGGGGTCATCTGTGATTGTGGTTCACAGGAGATGGTCTAGGACCTGCGTGTCTGAGTACGCTGTAAGTGTTGCTGGGGAGACACGGCACCATCCTGGGATGCCCGTTCATGGCCCCATCACTCAGCATGCCAAGGACCAGAGGGGACACTCTTAAAGGAAACCACAGTGTCCCGTTTATGCGCAACACTTCTGACACTGAACTGTGGGGGTTTTCCCTTATCCCAACCAGTTCTCTGACACTAACCAGGTGTCTGACGATTCAATTCAGATCTGACACTATCTACCTAGAGTTTGCATCAGGTCCGCAGTGAAAGTCTCAGCCCCACAGGCTCTCCTTCAGAGGCTAATCACAAGCCTAGACCTGCATACTTCTGACCAATCAGCTATAAAATACGGGTTCCCCAACCTCCCCCTCAAGACTGATCATTTGCTCAAATGGCTCACAGAACTCAGGAAAGTGCATTATTTGCTATTTCCCATTTATTATACAAGATTGCAGCTTGAGGACAGCTGGATAGAAGAGAGGCACAGGGCAAGGGATGGGGGTGGGAGGTGGAGTTTCCTTTCCAGATACACCACCATCCCAAACACACCCTCATGTGTTTGCCAACCTGAAGGCTCTCCAAACCCTGAACTTTGGGGATTTTTATGGAAGCTTCATCACATAGTCATGATTGATTAACTCAGTTTCTCTCCTCCGCCCAGAAAATGGCAAGTAGAGCTAAAATTTCTATGATTCTGATCGTGGAGTAGGCTTCCCAAAGCCCCTCCCTGAAGCTATCCAGGAGCCCACCCAGAGTCCCCTGCTTAGAACAAAAGACACTCATCATCCATGAACTTCCAAGGGATTTAAGAAATCTGTATCAGGAACTGGGATTGAAGACCAAATATTGGAATGAAACATGCTCCTAGCATCCTTATAGATTAGTAAACTACAAAGATTTTAGAGCTTTGGCCAGGTTCTGAGGATGAAAACCAAAATATACATTTATTGCTATATCACAGTGTGACACCGCCTGTCTCAAGTATTCAGCCAAGATCCCCTCCCTCCTGGCCGCCCTGCCCATCCTCCCTGTTCTCGTCATTCTGGCTCCGTCATCTCTCAGTATCTGCTTTAGGCTAGTGGCCAATTTGAATGAACTGTCAAGACCCCCTTCACTGGTTTTCCCATATCTTAACAAGCCTCCTTTCCAAAAAAAACTTTCGTTCCATCTCTGCGCATCCTCCAGATTTTCAGCAACACTCGGGGTTACTAAGAAGAGAACCTGCCCATGGGCTCTAGGGCCATTAAACAGGCTTGTTAGAAGAGAGAGGTAAGTAAATAATTATAACCTGGTGTGATAGGATCCTTGATGGGGCCGGAATGGAAACACAAAGGAAGAACACAAAACCTAGGCTTGGAAATTCATGGAAGGTTTCTCAGAAGAGAGTGCTCAGTGGATATATGTGTAACTGATTCACTTTACAGTACAGCAGAAACTAACACAACGTTGTAAATCAACTCTACTCCAGTGAAATTAGTTTAAAAAATAAAATAAAGTGAGACCTGAAGAAGGAGCTGAGAGAATGTCCCAGGCAGAGAAAGTAGCATGTGCAAAGACTCAGGCCAGCGGAAAAACCAGGGAGGTTTAGAGATATGCAGGGAATTCAGTGACACAGGTCGGTCTTGTCTGGGAGGATTTTGGGGGACAGGTTTGTGTTCTGTTTTAGAAACAGGAATAGATTGGTCTTAAGCCATTCACAATCTGGGGTCAAGACCATACCTAGAGATAATGAAAAGCAAACCACGAAGCTAATCATTTAATACGAGAATGGAGCCTGTGATCTTATGTCTATTAACACAACCTTCATATCATTTACGAGAAATCTGATGTCAATCTGATTCATCTTTTTTTGGGAGAGGGAATTATATGGCCTTTACTTAATCATTATCCCATTGTTGAAAATATAAATCATTTCTATTTTTTATAATTCTATGATATAATGATGAACATCTCTGAACATACAGTCTTTTTTCTCTTCCCCTTCCCCTTTCTGGTTCTGCCTCTAAAAAGAATCCCATGACTGGAATTGCTGGGTCAAATGTTACAAGCATCCTAAGGGCCCTTTCTATTTTTATTGTGCCATGCTGCTTCTAAAAACAAACAAACGAAAAATAGAAATTATAATACCCTCACTCCCCTTGGAAAAAGTCCTGACACTGAGTCAGGAATCAGAAGCACTGAGTGTGATAGCCATTCCAACTTAAGAAATTTTTTTAAAAAGAAAGACCATTTCTCTTCATTATAGACATAGAGAACACACTGAGATTTTTTTTTTCCTACATGAGGAGTGAATAGACCATTCAATACTCAATTAATCGCATGATGATTAATTATTACCCAATTTTATTGGACAGGAAAAATAGAATCAATTATCATAGCAGTAATCATATCTGAAATAGAGGTACAACCTTGTAGGGTAATGCCTAGATTTGGACAGATGAGCAATTGAGCAAAAACTGGATATGCTTTCGAGAGTGTTTGGGTGGAGTTGTTCACCCAAGGTAGATGAGCAGGAATGTGAAGCCCAGGAGTGAATTAGCCTGAGATGTGTTAATGTATGAGATGTATTGATAGGTGTGTGGAGCTGGGGTGTGCAGGACATCAGTATATGTTTTGTGCATGGCAGCTGGTAGGAATCAACTGCACAGACACAACTGTCCTCCAACATCTAGGAAGGCAGATGACTCAATCAGAGCAATAATCCAAACTTCTGGGACTTCTGGCATTATGAATTGGGAGATTGGAGGGAAAATTAGAGGAGAAAGAGAAAGCAATGACCGCATGCTAGACGTTGTGCCAAGCGCTTTATATACGTCTAAATCTCGTAGTAATGCTCTAAGACAGAATTATTCCAGTATTTTACTATTTATTTTTGTCCATGTGGGTTCTTCATTGCAGCGTGTGGACTTTCCCTAGTTGCAGCAAGCAGGGGCTACTCTCTGGTTTAACTGTCCCACAGCATGTGGGATCTTAGTTCCCCAAACAAGGATAAAACTCATGTTCCTGCATTGTAAAGTGGATTGTTAACCACTGGACCACCAAGGAAGTCCCAAAATTATTCCAGTTTTACAGGTAGGGCCTCCCCTGCAGGAGGAAATGGCAACCCACTCCAGTATTCTTGCCTGGAGAATCCCATGGACACAGGAGCCTGGCGGGGTACAGTCCCTAGGGTTGCAAAGAGTTGGACACGACTGGAGTGACTTAGCACATAGCACAGATAGGGCCAGTTGAGCACAAAGGCTTTTCCCTAATTGCTGGGTCTGTCTAGTTCTTTGCATAACCATTGTGCTGGAGGTGAAATCTATATGGAGCTAGAAAACTTCTAAAGGGCTGGAAACTGTCCCAGAGCATGGGCTACAGCTGAGCCAGTGAAATGACTAGGTCTGGGGAGAAGCCATACAAGATACTGCCCAAGGCTACTTTTCCAAGACTTGGGAGGTCTTCTTTTTGATCAAGAAAAACTCATGCTATGGATGGCTTAGCATCCTAAAGACCTTTCAGTCATCTGTTTTGCCACCTGTGCTAATTTTTCTCAAGGCTGCTTTATTTGGGTTGGTTGTAGACTTACTTTCAGTTAAGTTAGGAGCAATTTTGGTCTGAGAGTTTTGGGCCCCAAATGAAAGCCAACTGACCGTACCAAGTATCTTGGCTTTAGGATTCCAAAGATGCAAAGACATTATAAACTGTGGCTTCTTTTAAGTAAATGTTTTCCTCAGTTCCAGCATCACATTGCTGGATCCTTATGTCAGTCCTTGCCATTTTATTTCTTCCAGGTCAGCAGGAGATTATTGATTAAGGTTTAGAGCCAGAACCTGAGGACAGAGGTATAAAGGCTTCCTCATCTTTCTTTTTACCAAATATGCTTAGGGGAGAAATGGCTGTTAGCAGTTTCCCTTGAAGAGAAAATGAAGTTGTTTTGCTTCTGCTTGAGTAAATTCTTCGTCACCTCTAGACCTCTGTGTCCTCGACCAGAAGCCCTACCAAGCTCTGTTGTGCTCTGATGAGCCTTTGGACATGTGCGAAAGGGAAAGAGCCTGCATGGATCAAGACCCTACAGGCACCCTGTCCTTCCGAGATGGCGCCTTATCTCGTCCTCAGAATAATTCTATCTGACAGATATGAACAGGTCCATTTTGTAGACATGAAAAATAAGGCTAAAAAAAAAAAAAACCCTGCTGGGATAGGGTAGATGGCACAACATCTATGGAGTTTGGTGGACCTGAGATCCAAGTCCAACTCTTTTACTCTCTTAATTTCAATAGCCTCATTTACAAAAAGGGTCTTAATGTTTGTGTTTTTGCACTGATTTGAGGAACAATGAAATTATGTAAATAGATTGTCCTGTGCAATGCCTGTGTGTATCCAGAATTCTGCATTCCATAGTTACTACTTCTGTTACTAATAATAACATTTACAGATAGTAGGTTGGTAGAGGTGAGTCCTGACTTCAGCTCTGGATGGTTCCAGATTCTATTTTATTTTTCAGCACCACATGTTCTGAAATTAGACATATCAGTCCTAATTAAAAGACTGGGAAGGTGGCCAAAACAATCCATGGCCTTCTTAAACTTCTGGGAAACCTGAATTCTAGAAACAAATAAAAGAGCAATTCGAAATACTTGAGATGGAGAGACTGTTGGCGGGCTTGGATGCAGGCAACTAAAGTGTAATTGACCCAACTTTTGTTCTGTGAAGCTGGGGCCAAAATACTCATTCCAGAAGATTCTGCATCAACTGAGCATTTTTATAATTATGTGAAGGAAGTGTTCTGTCTACCCCAGGAAATAACCTGGGCTGAACTCCTAATATTGAATATTTTAGGTGTATTATATGCCATTTTATGTAACCATCTCAAAAAACCCGTGAAGTCAAATGATGCAAAGTGCTATAATGGAAAGAAAGGAAATGAGGTGATATGCCAGGGTGGGGTGATGCTACTTTGGGTACCATGGTTACAGAAGCCTCATTGGTTGGAGGAGAGATAAGAAGGCAGCCAGCCCCTTTGCTGATGATGACAGAGCAGGGAGGAAGGCCAGCAAACTCTCCCCACCATCTGAACCTCTGGCTTCCTCTCCCCCCAGGAAAAGCAACAGTGATTCCATCATTTGAATAAAGCTTAATGTCCAAGCCTTGTGTTGTCCATCGCTTTATCCTCACAGCAGCCTTGAGGGTCAGACAGAGATAGCATTCCCTTTTACAGGAAACGCCATCAAGAGAAGGCAAAACCTGACGAGGTCATATTGCCAGGGAGTAGCAGAATTGGAATTTGACCCCTAATCCCTTTTATTTTTTCTAATTAAAATTTTTAATTGAAGTATAGTTGATTTACTAGTGTTGTGTTATTTCTGGCATACAGCAAAGTGATTCAGTTGTACATAAATATCTATTCTTTTTTAGATTCTTTTTCATTATAGGTGATTTCAAGATATTGATTATAATTCCATCAGCTTTATAGTAGATCCTTAGTGTTTATTTTACATATAGTAGGGTGTATCTGTGAATCCCAAACTCCTAATTTACCCCTCCACCTTCCTTCCCCTTTGGTAACCATAAGTTTGCTTTCCACATCTGTCTGTTTCTGTTTTATACATAAGTTCATTTGAATCATTTTTTTAGATTTCACAAATAAGTGATATCATTTGAGATTTGCCTTTTTCTTTCCAACTTACTTCGCTTAGTATGATCTTCTCTAGGTCCATCCATTGCTGCAAATGGCGTTATTTTATTCTTTTTTTTATTTTTTTTAATGGCTCTTGACTCCCAATCTATTGATTCCAACCTCTGTCCTCTTTCAACTTTATTGGACGGGGCCTGCCAGGCATGTCCCAGTCCCTGGCTTGTAGTTCTTCAGGGTTCTGGTGGTGAAGGTCAGCTTTGGCAGTCTCTGGTGCTGCTGTAGACTTCTGCTGGAGAATCTGTGGAGCAGACACACAGAGGCGGACAACGTGAATTTGTGTCCCTCTCGTGGTCCCCGTGGCAGCATCCCTGAGCGGGAAGAAGGTTCTCCTCCTGTCAGTGTCACACCTGAGACCAGAAATGGGCTTGAGGGGCGACTGGCCTTGGCTTTTCTTAGGATGGGTCAAGAGGAAGGCAAATCACAGAAAGAGGGACGCTTACATCGTGGTCAAAAGCATGAGCTCTGGGGCTGCACGTTCCAACCCTAGCTCCATCAGGAACATGGGACTTCCGGCCAAAGTGCCTCGGTTTCCTCATCTGTAGGTCCGAGATAGTGATAGGACTTATTACTTCGGGTTGTTACGAGGATTACCCAAGAATGTTTAGGAACATCTGGTGATCACGCTGCCCACACAGGGGGCTCTTGTCGGTGCCTCCTGAGCCTGAGGTGGGTTGGAAGACACTCCAGGGTCCTGCTGTCACTCAGCCAGAGTCTCCAGGCAGAATCCAGCGCCTGAGTCTCTCCTGTCTTGGCCTGAGCTCCTGACCACCTGGGGCAGTTTTTTGGAAAGGCTGGGCACAACCCCGGTTCCACCGCACATCTCTGAGCCCTGATCCCTTTCCCTTTTGTTCCAGGACCAAAATAGGAGTCCTGATGTCTTATTTTCTAGTGATTTCTGGGAGCCTCTTGGGACCTAAAGAAATAGTAATTCAGTTCTAGCAGCAGCTTCCCCGTTTCCCAAGTGGGCAAGCAGATGAGCCTCTTGTGACAGTAGCCCCTCCCTACACACACACACACACACAATTCTGGGTTGCCTGCCACACCACACCTAGATGCTATGTCAGCCTCAGAGCACAGACCTTCCCAGCGCAGTTCATCTAAGAGTGAAGAGACTGTCTTCTCCACGCAGTCTCCTTTATCACATCCTTTTCATTTCTCTGACATCTGATTGGGATGCGGGAGCTTGCCTGCAACTGGGCGCTGAGTCAAGGTAACTGGTTCACAGGGGGACACGGCTACCCTGAGACCATGTGTTCTGTTTCACCTCCCACTCTCCCCAGTAGCCTTGGGTCTCTTGGGGACAGGAGTCTGCCTTACTCAGCCTGTCCTGTGATCTAGAAGAGCAGGTATGGGCTCCGTCCGGAGGAGGCAGATCCTCGCTCTCCTGATGTGTGATCTGAGATGAGTGGTGTAAGCTCTTTGAGGCTGCAGAGAAGTGTCATTTCAGCTCCCCTTGCTGAGTCCTGCTTGGTTGACTTTGCAGTTGCCACCACTGGCCAGACTGCTTATGGACTCACATCCAGAATGGTAACGGGGACTTCCCAGGTGGTCCAGTGGTTCGGACTGCGTACTTGCAATGCAAGGGGCACAGGTTCGAACCCTGATCAGGGAAATAAGAATCCCACATGCCATGCAGTGTGGCTAAACAAATAACTGAATTCTCACTGTGGTACTGTAAAGTAGGTAGTTTGTTTTTTTTTTTTAAGAGTTATAACAGTTCCAACTTTAGAACTACAAGAGTTGGGATTTTATTTTGCTCTCAGTACTTATTTTTAAAATGTATCTTTTTTTGTCCTAGTGCTTAAATTTGTCTTATTTTGAAATAATTATAGACTCACAGAAAGTTACAAATGTAATAGAGAGGAACCACATACCTTTCACTCAGATTCCCTCAACATCTTGTATAATTTACTATATTATCAAAACCAGGAAATTGATATTGGCACAATGCATTTAAGTAGGCTGATCCTTTTTTCCTTTTTTCATTGAAGCGTAGTTGATTTACAGTGTTTTGTTAGTTTCAGATGTAGAGCAAACGTCATTTAGTTATACATACATATATTCTTCTTTAGATTATTTTCCATTATAGGTTATTACACTACATGAAATGTAGTCCCTTGTGCTATACAGTAGGTCCTTGTTGTTTATTTATTTTACATATAGTAGTATGTATCTGTTAGCCCTAACTCTTAACTTAGCCCTACCCCTTTCTACTTTGGTGACCGTAAGTTTGTTTTCTATGGTAACTAGACCAATACAATTAACTATATTATAGACTTTATTCAAATCTCGCCAGTTTTACATGTATGCATGTGTTCTACGAAATTTTATCATATCTATTTTTATTCCCCTTGACTTTTTAAATTAAACTTTTTTATTTCAAGATACTTTTAGATTCACATGTAACTGTAAGAAAAACACCTATGTACCCTTTACTCTATTTCTCCCAATGGTAACATCTTATAAAAACTATAGTCTGATTTCACAACCAGGATGTTGACGTGGAAACAGTCAAGATGCAGAATGCTCACGTCCCTACAAGCATTCCCTCCTGTTGCCCTTTTACAGCCACATCCACTTCCCTTCAGCCCCCCATCCCCAGGTAGCCCTTGGGAATCACTCGTCTTTTCTCCATTTTTATAACTTTAAGAGTGCTATATAAATGGAATCAAACAGCGTATAAACTTTGGGGATTTTTTTCACTTAGCATAATTCTCTGGCAGTTCATCCAGGTTTTTTGTGTATTAGTAATTTATTCATTTTTATTGCCAAGTAGTACTCCATGACACAGAGGGTCCACAGTTTATTTATTCATTCAAGAGCATATAGGCATTGCTTCCCGTTTTTGCTATTATAAAGTTGTTATAAATGTCTGTGGACAGGTTTTTGGGTCAATGCAAGTCTTCATTTCTCTGAGATCAACGCCCAGGAATACAATATCTGGGTCATATGGTAGTTGGATGACTAGTTTTAAGAAACCACCAACTTTCCAGCATGGGTACACCATTTTACATTCCCACCAGTGTGTAAGAGTGATTCAGCATTTGGTGTTTTCATTCTTTTATTTTATTCATTCTGATAGGTGTATAGTGATAACTCATTGTGGGTTTAATTTGTGTTTTTCCAGTAGTATGTTAAACATCTTTTCATGTGCTTATTGCAATCCGCATATCTGCTCCAGTGGAATGTCTGTGTCTTCTGTCCATTTTTTTAATTGAGTTATTTTTTACTGTTGGGTCTGAAAATTCTTCAGGTCTTCCAAACGCTAGTCCTCTGTCCAATATGTAATTTGAAAATATTTCCTCCCATTCTATAGCTTGTATTTTCAATCTCTTCAGTCTTTCAGAGAATAAAAGCTTTTAATTTTGATCAAGCTCAATTAATGAATTTTTCTTTCTGTGGATCATGCTTTTAATGTCAAGTCTATAAATTCTTTGCCTTGTCCTAAATCCTAAAATATTTCTCCTATAGTTTCCTAAAAGTTTTATAGTTTTACCTTTTATATTTAAGTCTATGATCCATTTTTGAGCTAATTTGTATATGGGTTGTGAGGTTCAGGTTCAGATTTATCTTTTTGGCCTATGGGTATCCGTTCCAGAGCCATTTGTTGAGAAGTCTATCATTACTCCATTGAATTGTTTCTGCAACTTTGTCAAAAATCCACTGGGCACATTTGTGTGGGTCTATTCCTTGGTTCTTTCTTTCTTTATTTCCATTGATTTACATGTCTATCCTTCCACCAATACCACAGTCTTAACTAATGTTGCTGTATAATGTCTTAAAGGACTTCCCAGGTGGCTCAGTGGTTAAGAATCCAGGAGGAGACATGGGTTTGGAAGATCTCCTGGAGGAGGAAATAGCAACCCACTACAGTACTCTTGCCTGGGAAATCCCATGAACAGAGGATCCTGATGGACAGCAGTCCATGGGGTTGCAAAGAGTCGGACATGGCTGAGCACACACACGTAAAATGTCTTGAAATCAAGTAGATTGATCTCTGCCACTTTATTCTTCTTTTCAAAACTGTCCCCTGCCTTTTCATTTACAGATGATCATATCTATACTTTCAAAAAGCATCTTGTTTTAATTTGGATAGAAATTGTATGTTAGTTTGGGAAGAACTGATATATTGAATCTTCTAATTCATGGGCATACTATGTCTCTCCAATTACTTAGATCTTCTTTGATTTCTTTCTTCAGCACAGGTAGTTTTAAACATACAAGCCCTATACATATTTTGAATATAATACTTCATTTCTGAACAATTGTAAATGTACTTTATGTTTAATTTCAGTGGCCACAGATTTATTGCTACTATATAAAAATACAGTTGATTTTTTGTATATTGATCTTGTATCCTGAGACATTGCTGTACTCACTTTTTAGTCCTAGGAGGTTTTTTGTAGATACCTTGGGAATATGCAAACATTCATGTCACTTGCAAATAAGGGTAATTATACTTCTTCCTTCCTAATCTGTGTGCCTTTTGTTTCCTTGCCTTGGCTTGTACCACTGGCAACTTACAGCACCGTGTTGCATAAGGGTAATGACAGTGGACATCCTTGCTTTTTCTAGATGTTATGGGGAAGCATTCAGCCTTTTACCAATAAACATGTTAGATGCAGATTTTTTATTACATGCTCTTTATAATGGTAAGGAAACTTCCCTCTATTTCTATTTTTATGTGTTTTTATCATGAATGTGTTCTTAAAAGAACTTCAACAATACAGTTTCACAGTGTCTAGAGATGAAATTCCTTCAAACACGCCTTCCCCTAAAAGTGCACATCTGTACTGAATAGTTGACACAGATCACTGTTGTGTAAATGAATCGAGAATACACTTACATGTAGAATTGGAGAATTCTCCATTCTGCAGACGTCTGGTTAGTCCCCCACACTGCAGCCTCCGAGGCACAGGGCCCATTGCATTCTCGTAAATAGGACCCCTGAAGCTGTGCAATGCAGGCTGCCCATATGGGAGGCTGTTCACTGGGCACTCCTGGGGTAGGAAACCCCTCATTCCCATAAGGCTTTTGCAGATTTGAGACCCCAAGAAGTCACCTGGTTTGTTATTCACTTTTTAAAAAATGAATTTATTTTAACTGGAGGCTCATCACTTTACAGCATTGTAGTGGTTTTTGCCATACATTGACATGAATCAGCCATTAGTATACATGTGTCCCCAATCCTGAACCCGCCCCTCCCACCTCCCTCCCCATCCCATCCCTCAGGGTCGCCCCAGTGCACAGGCCCTGAGGACCCTGTCTCATGCTATTCACTTAATCAATATATATTGATAGTTACTGAGCTTCTCCTGTGCACTAGGCACTCCTGGAGGCAGTGGGGATATCGCACTGAACAGTGGTATCCCCATCTTTCAACGCTGGCGATGATGCTGGCTCTGGCCAAAATAATGCAGTGGAGCAGGCAGGAAGTGGTTAGATCTTTTCATAGCGCAGCCTCTGTTCAGAGAGACTGAGTGAGCTGCCCAACGTCACACAGCTGGGAGAGCAGGGGAAACAAGCAGTGATGGGTCGGATTCTCGTCTGGTTCCCGCCACTGCATGTGGCTGCCACTAGAGGGAGCCACTCGCCCCAGGCCCATCCTGGTAACACTATACCCCGCCCCACCTTCAGTCGCCGGCAAAAAGGAGCTGGTGGGGCAGTCAGAAGTAGAGCGATTCATGATCCACTGTGATGAGTGATCTCTCATCGAGCCCAGAGGTGAAACTACAAGGGCTCTACTGGCTGCAGGATGTGGCGGGGGCACACCTGGCCCCGGCGCCAGAAATCCAGCAGGGGCAGAATCAGGAAGGGGTCCACGGCAACACACCCTGGCTGGCCATGGGGCGCCTGGATAAGAGCGAGGCCTCCCCTCAGCCTCCGGGTCAGCAGCCAGCCACACACACGGCTCTAATTGGGCATTTCCACGCCATTAAGCAGGTCGATCAACGGCAATTACACCTCTGCTTTAATTTCGCCCCTTCTCTGTTTGTCGTTTTCCAGGCTTTAGAGGGTACACACTGATACACACGAGCATAAATACACAAGCACAGGTGGTCCACCTGCGGTGTGTGCAATACAAACACATACACAGGGGCTGGCAGGAGGCCCCCAACCCCAGCTGGTCTGCCCCTCATTCCAGGCCCCAGTCTTGTCTAGGCTACAAGCTATGGCGAGGAGCGAAGCCCAAGCCACGTGTGTTCCCCGGAGAATCCTGCCTGACTCTCGGGAAGGAAGAGACATCTGAGAGGGGCCCTGAAGCTCCTCTTAATCCCCACTTAGTATACATGAGAGGAGCCCCGAGGGCCCACTTTCTGCCCCTTGGGGTGAATAGCTCAGGCAGTGGCCCTTCACAGCACATTCCTTTGATGCCAAGCAGCTTGCCTGGCCCTTGACCTACATTGTATATATCTTCCAATACTCCCAGCATCAGCATGGAGCAGGGATTGTTCTCCCCATGTTGCAGATTTGAAAGCAGAGGTTGCCAGGGGTTGTGGCCACCCCAGGCAGGTACTTTTTATGGTTTTCTTCCACCTCATCTCCATCTGCCATTCAAGGCAGTCCTCCTCCACACCACCCGGCTAAAGCCAGGGTTCAGGGGCCGTGGGCTCCATCCTCAGCGCCATTTTCAAGCAGAGCTCTCCCCTGGGAACACTGGTCCTCTGCTGCCTGGGTGTCACACCTCCCCCCATCTTCCAAGGCTCCTAACAAGTGCACGAGGAGCCTTCTCCGACCCTGCCACCCTGCTTACCCGCTGTTGCGGCCGTCATTGCCATCCTATCAGCACAGCTCCTGCTGGCTTGTCATCACCTTCCTCCCTTCCTCGCTCTGACTTTCTGCCCTTTTCTGGGTGCCAGGGTACTCTTCTCCCTCCCATGGCCTCTCTGCTTTTGTTGCTGCCAGGAGTACCTGCTAAAGCTCCAGTTCCTTCCACTATCTCACAGCATCAGGTGCAGGAGAGGGGCTGGGGTAATGCCCTCTCGTCTTTCTCCCCCTTCCCTCCTGTGCCAATCCCCAGACACCTTGATGCTATCATCTGGGGATTTGGCCAACGAGTGGAGTGTCTCTTACTTAATTTCCATAAGGTCGTCTCTCAGTACAATGCAATCTTTTCCATATCCAAGTTTTGCACCCGTAATCTGTAATATACATGCCTCTTATCTTCTCTCTGTTCCTGATCTGTATCAAGCTTCAGAGAACTATGCTCTGTGGCTGCGAAAATTTCTCATGCTGCTAGGGATCTTTGTTCACAGTCAGGAGAACTGACTTAGAGGACAGTCTTTCTTTAAAGTGTGGCGTCCAAATTCCTAGTGGGCTTAAGGTCTGAAAGCAGAGCCCTTAGGTGTTTAATGATAGAGTGAAAAAATTAATGTCACTAGTCTGATATAGGGCAGCTAGTGTGACTTTGGGACCAGGCAGACGTGGCTTTGAATCCAGGCTCTGCCGTGTACTAGCTGTTCACTACTGATGAGTTTGCTTGGCCTTCTCAATCCTCAGTTTTCTTGTCTGCAAAATGGAACTGAAAACAGCCTCACTGATTCATTGTGAGAATTACAATTACATCATGGGAAGTACCAGCATGTACACAATAAAATTTGCCTAATTAATTGAGCAAGGTTGCCCTACTCCTGGGTTTTCGGGGTGGGGCTAGTGGTAAAGAACACACCTGCCAATACAGGAGATGCAGGAGAAGCAGGTTCAATCCCTGGGTTGGAAAGATCCCCTGAAGGAGGGCATGGCAACCCACTCCAGTATTCTTGCCTGGAGAATCCCATGGACAGAGGAGCCTGGCGGGTAGTCCATGGAGTCACAAAGAGTCGGACCCGACTGAGCACACACGTGCCCTATTCCTGAGTTGTATTTTAACAACCAAGGATTAAATAAGATGGTCCCAATGCCCAGCAGAGGATAGTCACAAAGGGGATGACCAGCAAATAGTGGCTGGGAGTTAACTGCATCAGAACTCTCTAGGAGCCCACCCATTGGCTATATAGTTCAGGTGTCAGGTATCAGACACCTGGGGAAGGAATAAAGATCCTGTTTGGCGTTGGGTCACCCCAGTTCTTAGCTCAGGGTTTCCACTCACAAGAAAGAGAGAGCTCAGGACTTCAGGAGAGCTGGTCCAGGAAACTGGAAAATAAGATTTTCAGCTTCACAAACTCACCTAGGCCTGAGCAAATGGTGATCTGGGGCTGTTTTGTTTTCATGCTGAGATGGCCAAAGAGGCTTGGGCCAAGTAAGTGACTCTTTCTAGGGTGTTCTCTGTTCTAGATGGGACTGCACAGAGGAAAGGGGAAACCAGTCCTGTTTCAGCTGCTCCCAGGACCCTCTCTTATGCCCCTTGCCTACCTGTGTGCTAGGCAGAGCTCTGAGGTAGGAACCCTGGGCTTGAATTCCACATCTGCTATTTATTTGTGGCATTATGTCAAATGCAATCAGTTCATCCCTCTAAGACTCCATCTTCACCTCTGTCCAATAGGAGTATTTACTTTACCTCTATTACAATATGGTTAGGGGACGATGAGACTGAATGCTGGGGAAGGGTAAACTGAGACATACTCAAAATTTTTTTCTTGAGCATAGGTTGATTAGAATGAGGGCCAGACCAAACATGATAGGAGCTATCCACCAACAGGAACTGGGGGAGAGGTTACTGTAGAGAAAACAGAAAGCAAAGCAAGGACGTCCTTTGATGGGCTGTAGCTTAAGCAGATACATTACGTGGGAAAACCCAGGTGGCTGTGTGTGATTGGTGGTGGTGGTGGTTTAGTCACTAAGTTGGGTCCAACCCTTGTGACCTCATGGACTGTAGCCCACCAGGCTCTTCTGTCCACAGGATTTTCCAGGCAAGAATACTGGCATGGGTTGCCATTTCCTTCTCCAGGGGATCTTCCTGACCTGGGGATCGAACCCATGTGTCTTGCATTGCAGGCAGATTCTTTACTGCTGAGCCACCAGGGAAGCCCCTCTGTGTGGTTAGTTGTCCATAAGTTTTATTAGATTTGTGTGCATTGACTGGCTTCGGTTTTGGTTTGCTTGTATAGATTACCAAAATGATAGACACATATCAGTCTAAAGGCCTCTGGGTTTGATTACTTTAACAATGCTTTTCATGGGACTTCCTGGTGGTCTAGTGGTTAAAACGTTGCCTTTCAGCACAGGGGGTGCAGTTTCAATCCCTGGTTTGGGAGCTAAGAGCCCATGCCTCGTGGCCAAAAAGCCAAAAAACAAACCAAAAAAACCAGCCATGAAACAAAAACTATACTGTAACAAATTCAATAAAGACTTCAAAAATGATCCACATTAAAAAAAAATCTTAAAAAAAAATGCTCTTTACAAACAAAAACGCCTGTAATGCATGCAGTGGGTTATGACAACATTTTACATAGCTAATTCTGAAAACAGAAGCAAAATAATAATGATGATCATCCTTATTATCAACATTTGACTTGTTTTTCTTCGTATATCTGTCTGTCTACCTTCCTACCTACCTACCTTCTTACTTTCCTATATACCTGTCTTTCAACCTAACTACCTTTCTATTTTTCTATCTTCCTACTTATCTATATACATACCTTCCTACATACCTGGCATCCTGCCTACCTACATCCTTACCTACATACATACCTACCTGTATATCTACCTTCCTTCTTACCTACTTACCTTCCTACTTTCCTATCTTCCTACCTATTCACCTAGCTACCTTCTTACATATCTAGCTAAAAAGGTCTATATTTCACATACTCACTAAACCCAATGAAGGCACAAGCACCCAACATTCTCTATATAATCATGCTTGTAAATGTTGACAATGATAAGTGACAGAAAATATCTGTATAGTAGAATGGCATGCCTCTCTGAGCATTTACTTAATGGTTTTGCAATGAAGCTTCAAATTTCTTCTACATGTAATATTATATTCAAATACCTCATTTGTTTTTGAACTTAATATGTGCATTAAAGTATTCTTGATAATTGAATGCATTTCCAAGAGTTAATTTCTGTAATCAAAAAAGGTTTTGCTTTTGTGGTCAATTCATCCAGTAATGCAAAGGTTCAAAAGCTTTAAGACGTGTACAGTGGCTGAATCATGGGAAATAATCCTGAGAAAGGATAGAAGAAATGTTAATGAAGCATCAGAGGGGAGATCAAATAGACAGTGAACCCCAGATGAATATCCAGGTTGACAAAGACTGAAGAGACCCCTGATAAAAGAGAACGATTGGAAATGAAAAGGAGTGAAGTGGTAGGGCTGAGCAAATGAAAGTGCTGGGTGCAGGTAGTCAACAGGCTGTAACCATCAGTGAGGGAGAGCCTGATATAGGGGGGAAATGTAGCCCCACAGTGAGCAAGCAAAGCAATTTATTGGAGGCACACGATCACACATAAACCATAAGATTAATGTGGTCATGTTGGAAAGGTTTTGACTGAGCTTATGTCCCAGGACATTTTTACTATGTGAGAGGTTCAGCCAAGAGCTGGAGAATCTGCCCAAGAGAATAAGCCTGCAATGGTACTCCCATCAGTGGGGACCCATATGTGGCTCTTAACATAGATGACATCAATAAACTTACTGGGCTTCCCTGGTGGCTCAGATAGTAAAGAATCCGCCTGCAATGTGGGCGACCCGGGTTCGATCCCTGGGTCGGGAAGATCCCCTGGAGAAGGGAATGGCTATCTGCTCCAGTATTCTTGCCTAGAGAAGTCCATGGACAGAGGAGGCTGGCGGGCCACAGTCCATGGGGTCGGAAAGAATCGAACACGACTGAGAGACTAAGACACACACAGACTCACCAGGTATCTAATCAGAGGAGAATCAGGACTTTAATTTTAGTGACAAAGACATATATGCTTAAATAAGTGAAAGAGGTTACAAGTTGATTGATTATCATCAAGATCATGACATCAGCTCATGTCATACTGGGTACCACTCTTTCTACTGTTTTTAATAATGACAGCTGCTATTTATTGAGCTACTTCCTTTCGTATGATTTTTATTATTGTCATTACCACTGTCTATTGCGCATCTGCTGCATGTGGGCCCTGGGTCAAAGTTCCCCTACCGTTTGTTTCTTGGGTTTACAAGTCTGAATGAGAAGAGCTCTGATCAGTGCTTCACAGGTGAAAAAAACGGACACACTAATAATTTAAATAACTTTTTTCACATTTTCACAGCTGGTAACTAAGGGAGCTGGCATAGAAACTCGGCTTTGTTTGATGCAGGGCACTAATATTAAAAGGGCACTAATCCTCTCGTGAGGACTCCACCCTCATGACCTCATCATCTCCCAAAGGCTTCATCTCCTAATACCATCCCATTAGGGGTTAGGGTTTCAACATATGAGTTTTGGGTGCAGGGGGTGGCACAAACATTCAGCCCATAACAGTTTCCATGGCAGTGTGTTGAAAACAGCAGATCGAGACCCTTTACAGGCTGCTGAAGCTGACTAAATGGGTGGTAGCGGGCCTGCTCAGTCTCTCAGTTGTGTCTGACTCTTTATGACCCCATGGACTATAACCTGTCAGGCTCCTCTGTTTATGGGACTTTCCCAGCAAGAATAATGGTGTGGATTCCCTTTTCCTACTTCCCACTGGATTAGGGAAATGGGTGGTAGAGATCCACATTAAAAGGAAATGAAGAAACCCATCTTAAAAGGCTACATTCTGTTTAATTCCAATTATATGACGCTCTGAAAAAAGGCAAAAACTATGGAGACAGTTTTAAAAAATCAGTGGTTGTCAGAGGTCAGAAGTTTTTAGGGCAGTGAAACCACTCTGCATGATGCTACAGAGGAGGATGCGTGTCACTACATATTTGTCAAAACCCACAGGATAAACAGCACCAAGACTGATCCCGAATACACACTGTGGACTTTGGGCGCTAGTGAGGTGTCAGAGGAGGTCTGTGGACTGTTTCCAATGCACTGCTCTGGTGCTGGGTGTGGATAGTGAGAGAGGATTGGGCAGGGGATATGGAATCCTCTTACTCTCTGGTCAGTTTTGCTGTGAACCTGAAACTGCTGTACAAAACAAAGTCTATTTTTAAAAAGGAAATGAGAAGAAATGCAACATAGAAAATATCAAAGGGCATCGTGCAGTAAAGATGAGAGGTATTTTCTCAGGTATCCATATGCCATATTTCACTGAATCAAAGTCATAATCTATTGGAAGACACAAAGTTCTATGTACCACTCAGAAAGTTATGAACAACCTAGATAGCATATTCAAAAGCAGAGACATTACTTTGCCAACAAAGGTCTGTCTAGTCAAGGCTATGGTTTTTCCAGTGGTCATGTATGGATGTGAGAGTTGGACTGTGAAGAAGGCTGAGCGCCGAAGAATTGATGCTTTTGAACTGTGGTGTTGGAGAAGACTCTTGAGAGTCTCTTGGACTGCAAGGAGATCCAACCAGTCCACTCTGAAGGAGATCAACCCTGGGTGTCCTTTGGAAGGACTGATGCTGAAGCTGAAACTCCAGTTCTTTGGCCACCTCATGCGAAGAGCTGACTCACTGGAAAAGACTCTGATGCTGGGCTGGATTGGGGGCAGGAGGAGAAGGGGACAACCGAGGATGAGATGGCTGGATGGCATCACCGACTCGATGGACATGAGTTTGGGTGAACTCCGGGAGCTGGTGATGGACAGGGAGGCCTGGCGTGCTTCGATTCATGGAGTCGCAAAGAGTTGGACACGACTGAGCGACTGAACTGAACTAACTGACAGGAAGAGAAATTGCCGCAATTAATGGCAAGATTAACTGGGACTTCCCAGGTGGCACTAGTGGGGAAGAAGCTGTCTACCAATGTAGGTAAACATAAGACATGCGGGTTTGATCCCTGGGTCAGAAAGATCCCCTGGAGAAGGAAATGGCAACCCACTCCAGTATTCTTGCTGGAGAATTCTATGGGCAGACGAGCCTGGCGGGCTAACAGTCCATGGGGTCACAAAGACACAGACATGACTGAAGTGACTTAGCAATGGCAAGATATCAGAGTTTATAAAATTCACCCAGATTTCCAAGAGTTTCAAATGTGGGGAAAAAAAAATCTGTCAGAGAATGAGAAAGTACATACGCTGGTTGCATATCCTCACTGGGTCACTCTGTACAATGTATTTCCTACTGTGCATCATGGCCAAGGGGGTTTGAAAACTTCATCTTTTTTGATGGGCAAGGTGACTGGGGCATCCACGCAGTGGTTGAAGCCACCAAGAGCACCCAGTGTGGATAACCGATTAGCGTGCTCAGCCATGGGCCGCCTGGGCTACATGGTGTCCTGTGACTTGCCCCTTGGACAGACACATTCCAACAAGGCTTGGGGTGACCCAGAACATGCCAGGGCCAATCCATGGCAGGAAAGTGCATGACCTTCCAAAGAAGCAGCCCAGAGGTGTTCCTTTCTCAGATCCATATTGTACAGAGAATGTCCTGACCAGGCAGCATCAGGTAATTAATTGAGGTGTGTGGGAGAAAATCAAATAGAAATTGATATTTCCCAGGCAACATTCCAAAGGCTCAGAGCTGGAGACCATTGAAGATAACTGAAAGGCAGCCCAAGATATGGCAAGGAAAGTTCTGACTTCTGATAGGAAGTGTGATGGATGGGAAGAGAGGGGAGAAAGACTTTAGAATCTTGGGTTCAAAATAATAATACAGCCTCTGTCTGTATTATTGATTAATTCACTCATCCAACCAATATTTACAGAGCACCCAAGAAGGTCAGGCGTTGTGGCAAGCTGCTGGAGATCACAAATAGCATGTCAGATTAGAATTGACTTCAGAGTCTTGCTGTCTGTGGTTCTGTAACTTGTTTTCCAACTTCTTCTTTTTCTGGAGCTACACAGCCTTCTTAGGGGCCCCAGCTGCAAGCTCAGATTAGTGCAGTTCCTGAGCCACTCTTGACTGAAACTCAGGGGTGTCGAAGTATTCTTTGCTCCTGCCTGGTAGAGCTCGTCATTGAGTCCCAAGTTTCACTGCTTGGAGACCAGCTGGGCAGCTGCCACTGCCAGGGTCCTTCCTGTTCTCCCAGGAACCCGAGTAACAGCACTGCCTACTTCCTGCTGAACATATGAGCTGTAAGTTCAGTGCGTGCTGTGAGCTCCAGTCACATTAGATCTAGTTGTCCTACCTAAGGTCTCAGTTCCCGCTAATAATAAGTCTAGCTGGATGTATTGGCCCTGTGCTAAGATATGGATATTCTTATAGCTCGGTAATCCTTTCCACAGTCCTGTGTGATAGCACCGGTTATATGCCCATCTTACAGATGAAGAGACTGAGGCTTATTCTATCTCTTGCCAGTCCCTTTTGCATGTACCACTCAACAGGTGCTAATGGCATTCGTACCTGGTGGTTCAATTGTTCTGTCACCAGAAATTCTTGACTGTCCTGCCCCAAGGCCCAACCAGGAAAGGGTGAGGCTTTGACAAGTTCAAGGGGAACTCTCAGCCTTCTATCCTGGAGTGATCCCATTTAGCTGCAAAACAGAGGATGATAAACAAAGAATGATATCATCTGGGATGATAAAATGAGGCAGGCTCTGCACAACCCAGTGTGTCTATAGATAATCTGAGCAGGAAGAGCAGTGGACAAAGAGGCCGAAACACTGGGTTACATTCTGGATTGGCCATCACCTGCTTTGTAGCCTTGAGCCGGTCCTTGAATTTCCCTGGGTTCAGTTTCCTCGTCTGCCAAATGCCTAAGTCCCTTCCAACATCAACGTTTGGGGATCAGTGAAGGCAGAGAGCATTATTGCTCAGGTGTGTGTGTGTGTGTGCACACACGTGTGCTCTCAGAATAAGGACAGAGCGCATATTACATGCTGACAGTTGTATGCAGGGCAGCATGGTGTCTGTGACGTTCTCTAAAATGGCAGGAAGGGTTTTGCTTTTCTTTTTTTCACTTTTTCAGTTTGTTCAGAATTCCTCTCTGAGCCCCATTGATAGGCACATGTTGGGCTGAGGAATAGAAACCTCTATATGCTGGGCTGAAAACGGCATTAGAGGCAAGGAGATTCAGTGGAGAATCCAGGAAGTCACTATTCTGGTCGAAGAACAGAGGGCCGAAAAGGGACTGGCTCATTCTTCTCTGACAGAAAAGAAGCAACTCAGCCCTACCTATCAGGCATAACTTCAGCATCAAACTCAGATAGTCCAGAATCTAAAGAGAACCTCCTCCCCCAAGAGATCCATGTTGCCTGCCCTTCCTTTAGCCAAGAATGGCATTTTCACTTTTCTGAAGGATGAATGCAAGTGCCAGGGTAGAGTGAAATATACCCCCTGAATAACCACATCATGTAAGAGGTTGGCCTTCAGGGAGCGGCCCGCTCTCAGCAGGTGGTAACCTGATTCTCCCAGGTATCTGTCTCTTCATCCAGCAATATTTCCAGGGGCCCTGTAGATAAGCATGGCACCACGCTGAGTGACTCACTCCATGCTCCAAACTGGGAACCACATGCCATTCACTGTGTAATTAACATGGATTCATATACAGACAGGGAGTATCAACGTTACTAAGTGGGGTCCTGGGAGGCCCTTGCAGTTTCTCTTCACCGAGAGCTTGATGAAAGCTCTTAGAAGTGGAAGAGTCTTGTGCCGACCTGATCCGAGTTGTATTTCTGGGTTCTGTGGATCTTTGCGTGCATGACACCCGTGGTATCTCCCCTGTGTGGGATCGGTCGTGTAACCCAGGTAGATCACGGGGTGTTCTGTGGTTTCTGTTTCAAAGAAACAAGAGTCTGACAAGCCTACCATTATTAAACACGTTTCAATTCTTTCCTTGTCTTTTGATGAAATGCAGGTGAGTGTGCATCCTTATTTCAGCATAAATTTCTTAAAAATCTCTCCATCCCATGTTTCTCTCCTGAATAATCTCTTCCTAGTTCTCAAGCACCTCCAAACTTTCTCCCTCCTTTAGCCCTCGGGGCAGCCTGCCCCTACTTGCCTCTTTACTATGTAGATAAAAAATCTCTCTTGACTTCCTTAGCATTCTCTCCACGGCATCCCTTCCCTTAAATCTCAGCAAGAAAAAGAGGCCAGAATATAACCCAGCAAACCAACAAACAAAATTATCCTGGTGCGAGAGGGGAAATTCAAGAATACTCATTGGTGGGTATTCTTCATCCCTGTTACATTCACTTCCTTCTGTGGAGCCCTCGTTGCTATTTACACTCTTCTCCATCTCTGCTAATATAAGTGCTCAAAGGGCACTTTAAGTATAATCATTATCCATTGATTTTTTTTTTTCTTTTTGCAGAGGCTTTTATTCCCTTCAATAAACTCTGCTAAAGCCTGGCTATTGGCTCTATTTGTTAAAGAAAGAGCTTTGTTCTGTGTACTTTTTCTCTTAACCTGAGTTTTCTATCCATCCTCAGTGTGGGATAAAGGGGAGATTTTCAGCCTCACCCTTTGGTGAGGACAGTCACTTCCTGATTGGAATTTGAGCTGAAAATGGGTCTCCATTGGGAAGAAATATGGATAGCCTGGCACTTCCTGTATTGTATGAATACTCACAGCCATTCCTTTTAAGGAGTTTGGCAGTCAGTAGTAGGTAGGAGACTCAGGATACCAGAAAGGGAACCTTTTGACTTAAAATTGCCCCAGTGGGTATAACATAAACATCAGAGACTTTTTTAGAGCAGATTTTAAAAGAAGTAAGAAAGCAAAAGATTCAGAAAGTGATGGGACCATGGAGTTCTGGAAAAGGGCCCAGAAGGAGAAGCTGTGGCTTTGAAGATAAACTGCCTGATTCTGCAGTTTTACTGAGTGCAGACCCCGGAGAGGGGGTGAGGTCAGAATTTCGTCCGCTCACTTTTCTTCATAATGATGTTTCACGTGATGCAAGGCTTGCCTGTTTACCACATGCTTCCACATGCATTAACCTCATCTTGTGTCTCTAGGCAGACTGACCCCTCTGGAGGTAGCCCATGTGAGGAGTGAGTCCAAGTTCAAGTCCAGCATCCTTTCCCCATCCCTTCCCCCAGACACTCTTCTTCAACACCCCTGTAGTCTGAGCTGCATCTCCCCACTCTGAGTTCCCAGGGCACCTTCTCCCCACTTTCCCATCACTCATTAGACTCTGGGAAAGCCTTCTTTTCATTCTCTTGCCTCGGAGACAGGGGCCAGAGAAGGAACGAAAGCAGTAACCAGCACATTATCAAGCCTGTTACTATGGGGACTTCGGCAGGGACTCTTTGAAACATGCCTTGGAGATTTTGCAACTGAAGGTCAAGAAAGCTGGGAAATACCCACTAACTGCCCATCCATCCTTGACTGACAGGAGTCTCCGGGCTTCTGAAGCTTGGAAGCTTTTGGCTTGTTCTCTGCAGGGATGAAATGTGTTTCACAGGTGGTGGTGCCCTCCAGAGCCCCAAGAGTGAGCTCTTGTCTAACACTTGGAAAAGAATTGTCCAAGGACATATGTGCTGACAAAGCAAGAGACTTATCCGAAAAGGGCACCCGGGTGGAGAGCAGGAGGGTAAGGGAACCCAGGGGAACTGCTCTGCCACGCGGCTCGGGTTTTATGGGGATATGATTAGTTTCCGGGTTTCTCTGGCCAGTCAGTCTGACTCAGGGTCCTTCCTGGTGGTACAGGCATCGCTCGGCCGAGACGGATTCCAGCAAGGAGGATTCTGGGAGATTGGTAAGACATGTGGCATCTCCTTTTGACCTTTCCCAAACTCTTCCGGTTGGTGGTGGCTTATTAGTTCAGGACCTCCTGTCATAAAGCAGCTCATGCAAATGGTTACTAGGGTGCCTGGCCAGGGTGGGCGGTTCCAGTCAGTGTGCTTCCCCTAACAGTGGGGGGAGGGGACCTCAGGCAGTCACAGTGGTTCTCAGTTATCAGCCTTCTGGGGGTAGGGCCCTGGCAGGATCTGCTACACCCATCCCTCTGCTCTGCTCTGACTCACAGAGAATGGGTTCCAGCTCCCAGCTCCGTGTCCAGCAGTCTCAGTACATGTGGGCAGAAACTAGACAGGCATGCATGCGAAAAGCCCACAGGCTTACTCCTCCATCTAACATCAGAGTCTCTTAGTGATGGTGACAAAGGCAAGGCTCTTAATAGCCACGAGTGTGGGAAGTGAAAAGATCCCTTATCAGCCCAAACACCCTTAGTTAGAACTCATGAACAAAGAAGTGAAAAAAAAAGATCTTCCCACCTATCCCAGTGACAATACATGTCTTCAGGATGAGTCCCTCCCTGATCTACAGATCTCTTCCCCAGCCCTTCTCCTCCTCTCTCCAAGCTCATCCTTTGTAGTAGAAGGCAGTTAGGGAGGGAGAGCCGCAGAGGTGGCCACAGCAGGGAGGGGACCAGCCACGTGAGAGAAGAAGAAATAGGAACCGAACTAAGACACGGAGACCTTGGGGACCGACAAGCATGCTGAGAGAGGGCACTTTGTGCTCTGTAGAAACAGTGGGGGACAGACAGACAGACTGACTGAGGGCTGAAACGAATAACCAAGAAAAAATCCTGTTCCTTGCTGCTCCGGGCAGCTTTTTTTTTTTTTTTAATGTGGACCATTTTTAAAGTCTTTATTGAATTTGTTACAATATTAGTTCTATTGTTCTATGTCTTGGTTTTCTGGCCACAAGGCATGCGGGATCTTAGCTTCTAGACCAGGGGTGAAACCCCCACCCCCTGCATTGGAAGACAAAGTCTTAACCACTGGACCACCAGGGAAGTCCCAGTTTTGTTAAAAATGTTTTAATTTTATCTTGGAGTACAGTTGATTAACAATGTTGTGTTAGTTTCGAGTGGACAGCAAAGTGATTCAGTTATACATATACGTGTATCTATTCTTTTCCAGATTCTTTTCCCATTTAGTTTATTACATGTTATTGAGCAGAGTTCCCTGTGTTATACATACAGTAGATCCATGTTATTTATTTTAAATATAGCAGTGCATATGTCAACCAAAAATCCAGGCAGCTTTTAATTGGTGGTCTAGCTCCTGCTTCTATCCGATCATAAGTTAACTTCATGTTAAGAAAAGGGAGCTTTAAAAAAAAAAAGAGAGCTTGGGAATTCCCCAGTGGTCCAGTGGCTAAGACTCCACACTACCAATGCAGGGGGGCTGGGTTCAATCCCTGGTCACAGAACTAGATCCAGCGTGCTACAATTAATAGCTGGTACAGCCAAGTGAATAAATAAATACTAAAAAAAAAAAAATTTTAAGTACTTGAGTGGGGACAACAGCAGAATAGGAAGGGGTAGGGGAGAGGGAGGCAGAGGCATGAGAGGAAGGAAAAGAGATTTGCATGTTCAGAAGGGTCTGTGGTCAACCTGCTGCAAGGCCTGTCTCTCTTCTCACTCCCAAAGCTGGGGAGAATCAGTTGGGTGTGCAGTGTGAATGCATGTGTGTGCATACAAGTGCCCATGTGTCCTTGTTGTGTGTCTCTAGCTGTGTGAGCTCGGGATTTGAGCAGCTGTTGGTCGTCTTGATCACTCAGTGCGTTGGTATGTGCCTGTGTGTGTTTGTATCCATGTGTTTCTGTAGTCGGTGTGTGTGATTGTATATCTAGGCACAGACTCTCAGATCTATTTGTTCCTGAGAAAACAGAGGAGTGAATGAGTGAGGAAGCTTCCATTAACATCTTCTTACCACTAAGTGATGATCCCCACGAATCTGGGCTCTGAGAAGGAAGTCAGGGCCAAGACGGAAAAAGGAAGGACAGGCATCTCCGAGTGCTCATCTTCCCAAGCTTGTCGCTAGCTCCCATCCCAGCCAGGGTGTGTCCTGTTAGCTTTCTAGGACAAGGAGGTGTCCTCACGTTGAGGTTGGGGTCCAGATGGCTTGACACATGGTAGGGTAATGAAAGAGACTAGAGGCAGCCCTTCTCTCCCCAAGGCTCCTCCTGCTGGCTGAGGGCATGAGGGAGAACAAGAGTGGCCAGACTATTCTGGTTTCCTTAAAAAAATATTTTCCCTGTGGTTTATCACAGGGTATTGAATATAGTGCCCTGTGCTATACAATAGGGCCTTGTTGCTTAGCCATCCTATAGGTGATAGTTTGCATCTGCTAATCCCAAACTTTCACTCCATCCCTCTCTCACCCCCCCTGCCTGATGGCAACCACCAGTCTATGCTCTATGGCTCTGAGTTATTCTGTTTCTTTTTAATGGTCATTTCTTTTTCGAATCAATGAATCCTTATAAACATTATAGCACTTCAGAAAGGCACAATTTAAAACATGAAATTCTCCCACGATCCTGTTAGCATTTTGATGTCTTTCTCTCCACATGTTTTCTTTGCACAGACTAGCATTTTGGATATATATTAATATGCATATATGCACATAATGTATCTGCATGCTTTCACACACACACATATATATAACTTTATTGCTTTTTATAAAAGCAAAATAATACCATATTGTTCTGCAGCTTGCTTGCTTCTCTAAATAACATTTCACGAACATCCGTCTGAGTCAGTTCAAATGGTCATTGAAATGGCATCAGTCATTGAAATGGCCCTACACTATTCCTTGGTGTGGGTGGGTTGCAATCTGCTCATCCAGACTCTCCATGAAGGACATTTTTGCATTTTTCTAAGCTTGCAGTTGCAGTGAGGATCCTTGTGTCTCCCTCTGTGTGATTCTATCAGTGGGATCACGGAGAGGAGGCTCTGTCCTCCTGAGGACCTGCCAGCAAGTGAGGACTGGACAACCATGAGCTTCCAGGTCCCCTTTTCTCAGTTCTTAGTTTCCTTCTTAACATGCAGGACAATTTCTTTTTCTCTGCCTCTAATGCCTTCTCTGTACAAAGAGATGCTAAAAATAAATTCACCTGCCTCCTCGTCACTCTGTTTATTAAACTGTCTTTCTTAAAGATTCTCAGCCTTCCCGTGGGGGTTTAAAATTACATACTCCAACAATTCACCTGCAGAGCAGAAGATTAAATGTTGCTTCCCACTTTAGACTTTCCCCAGCGCTGCTCTGATGTGCTAACACCCCCTAATGCAGACAGTTGTTCTTAGAGAAACAGAGTTACTAGCCTGAGAGCAGAATGACCTGGTTAGAGACCCAGATCCTCTGCCTCCCAGCTAGGAGATAGTGGTCAAGTGACTTCTTCTAACTTAACCTGCAGTTTCAGAAAATGAAGATAATAATGCCTGGGGTGTTCAATGTATTTAAAGCAATTAGCGGAGTGTCAGAGATGTAGCAAGTGCTTACCAAATCTTAGCTCCACTGTCGCTAATATCACTGCCCTACAGATATAGCAAATGTATATGTTTCAACCCAACTCCACCATAGTCTTCCTTGCCTCCATAAATGGCATCACCATATACTCAGTTTTTTGATTTAGAAACAAGGGCTTGGAGACAGAGTCCTAGATTTGGATGATAAAATATCCTTTTGTTTGTTTGTAATATTTGCTTTTTTTCAGTGCTTACAGATTGTTTGTAATCAGTGTACATTAGCTTAGAAGTGTAAATTTTCTAATGTTGCAGAAGTGTGTGACTTGGAAGGTGTGAGATTCCCCATAATTCTCTGTCCAAGATAATCACCATTTGCCAAAGTGTGCTTCTCCGTTCCTTGTTTGCCTGTTTATTGACTGTCCCCTCCTACGCAAAAGCAAAGCTCCAACAGGACAAGGATGATTAAAAGCTTTCCTCTCTTTGAACACCCAGCATCAAGCATCCTAGGGTGGCATGCTGCAGGAATGTAGTAAAAGAGTTTGGGATGAATAGGTGATGGTTATTTAAAATGTCATTATTATTAATAACTTAGCTGAAGGTTCTCATAAGCATTGGGATGGAGCCAGGTAGGACCATGTTCTTTGGGACTGGATAGGGCAGGGCAGGAGGAGATGGGATCAGCAACTAGTCAGACCCAAAGAGGAGGGGTTGATCTGGCATCGAGAACCAATTACCCTGAAGTCAATAGGAGGGACCATGAGAAACACTCCTAGGAAATTGTTGGCATGCGGGCGGGCCATTCAATTAACCAGAGGTTTTGACAGGCATGTGGAGCCCAGCAATAGGAAATCCAGGAGCAGGCTCCATTCTAAGGTCTAAGTGGGCTGGAAGTCAGACTCTTGCAGGCATATTGCAGGGGTCCAGGAATACCTTCTGTGGTCCAGTGGAGCCCTCCAAATCTGGAGAATAACTGGCCAGTGCCCAGAAAGCTGGGGTAAGGGCAGGATGCTGAGACACAGGAATAAGCCAGGAAATGCCCCACATAGAAGGTAGACTTGAGATTTATGAAAGAGGCAGGATCCCAGGATGGCTAAGTTGGTGGCCAAGGGACTAAGTTAGTGACCCTCAGTGTCAGACCCTGAGGATAGGCTAAAATTGCTTCCAACTCTGTCCTATCTTAGACAAGGATTGGCTGAGGTGCTGATAAATGGTGGTAGTGGTAAAGTTTGTACAGAAGGTAAAATCTGGCCATGATCCTATGTCACCATCTCAATGCGTATGAAGGAAGGCATATCTTGTTTCCTACTGGCCTTGCCAGCCTTACCAATTGGCAGGCATGGTAATAGTAGGGTGTGCCATAAAACAAGGACGTGAGCACATGGATTGAGAGACTTTGGGGAAGCCAGTCCCAACAGCCCTTCTACCCAACAGAAATGGGCTCTCTGTGGCCCAGAGTTTGGTTAAAAGTGGGGAGATGATGTGCTATTTATTTCCTAACCAGTCTTTCCTCACTGCCCTTGACTTTTCCACTGCCAGGCATTCGCTCCAGGGCTGCCCGCATGTGGATGCAGGTGTCAGGGCTGCCTGGAAAACCAGGTGGGGAACTGCTCACACAAGAGCCTTCTCTGATGCTGGGGAAATACCACAGTGGCCAGGAGAAGCTGCAGCAAGCCTGGAGCCTCACAGGCTGTTGGCTCCACGCACTCCAGTGTGAAAAAGGGTAATGGTCTCTGGGATAATCTCCCTTCTCTTCACCCTGGTCAGTCCTTGGAGAACAGATGAATTGTCTAGACAGAATCTCAGTGACTTCACTCAGCCTGATGTTCCCAGTGGGGGTGTGCTCAGGCTGGTGCCCATTAGAAGCAGCACAGAGCAGTCACCTTCCCTGTTTCTCCTTAGAACAGCTGAGAAAGACTGACATCAACCGCAGCCCTCCCCTCCCCCACCAGAACCCTAAAAACAGCACACCGTGGTGAAGACCAAGAGGACGAAGGAAATAATTATAGAAAACACCAGCCGCAGAAGATAATCGGTTTCTCAAAGAACATATTTCTGATCCTGCAATAATTACTTTCTTGACCCAAGGGGCTGGCACCATTTCACCTGCATGCTGCCCAGCTTCAGGGCCTCCTGAATGCCTCCCTCTTGCTACCAGGTGGCCAGGCCATCTTGGGTCCTATCCAAAGAAACGGGGCAACTTACCATCTGCTCTCCACCCACCCTGGGCTCACTCTCTGACTTCATTCCACTGTGGAAGTCATACTTTACCCACTCTTGCCCATCATTCATTCAACAAGTATTTATTAGCAGATAGGTGGCTCAGATGGTAAAGACTCTGCCTGCAGTGCAGGAGACCTGGGTTCAATCCCTGGCTCAGGAAGATCCCCTGGAGAAAGGAATGGCAATCCACTCCAGTATTCTTGCCTGGAGAATTCCATGGACAGAGGAGCCTGTTGGGCTACATGCCATGGAGTCACAAAGAGTCAGACACAACTAATACACACCCACGTGACTTTAATGACTGGTCTCAGCCTTGTATTGACATTGGACCTTCCACCTCTGCCCTAGTTTTTATATTTATTAACTATAGTACCTACTAGGTGTCTGATCGGCTTTGAGCCTATAAGATCATGATGCAAGTCATGATAATGATGATAACAATACAAAAAATCAAAGGCTAATTTTTGCTGGCTGTTGACCATGAGCCAGGCAGTGAATTTTCACCTTTGATTCTTTCAGTCACCCATCGAGGGAGGTGCTATTATGATTTGAATTTTACAGATGAGGGAACAGACCGGGAAGGTTAAGTAGGTTTCTAAGGTGACGGAGCAGAGAAGGTCAGAGCTACGATATAGACTCCAGAGCCCATGCCCTTGGACCATTCTGCTGCAGCACATTGTGGAATGCTAAGCAGCAGGGTTCAGATGGAGACAACAGTGTTAATGGGAATGGGTTGGACATTTCCATGGGGTGTGTACAAGTGGGGCTCTTTCTCCAGGGAGGGAAGGGTAGGGGGCCAGGGAAAGGGTCAGGAAAGGCTTCATGGAGTCAGATACACATAGAATGGTTACTGAAAGCTGATAGGAGGTCACAGCATAGAAAGAGCACAGGGCACTCCACGCCAAGGGGGTAGTGTGAGCACGTACCCAGAGGGGTGGGTAGCACAAACTGACTTTACTAGCAGCTCAGCGTGTGGCTGACTTCAGTAGGGGTGTGCAAGGGAGGAGCTGATGAGTAAAGAGGCTGGCAATGAAATATCATCAGGAATGAGATCCCAAAGGATCCAAGATCCTGGAGAGCCCTTGAGAGACAGAGCAGAGAGGAACACGGATCAGATGCAAATTGTCATAAAGATCCTTCAGCTACCTGTAGGAAGAATAGAAGGGCCAGGAAGTGTTGGGGGCTGGTGGATCTAGGGAGAACTGGCCCCATAAAAGTCCCAATGGTATCCACTCCCTAATCACATCTAGCCTGGGTTTGAGCTTTAATGAATAAATATTAGGAGGGACCCCCATCTTGAACAAGTCCCTTCCTCCTTTCACTAGGTCCCTGATCCTGTGATTCAGACACGTGACATCACTTCAGGGATTTCTGACAGTGGGATGATCACGAGCTCTTCAGCCTGGCTGTGGGGTCATGGATCCTCGCCCTGGGGTACTACCAAAGGCCAGGGCTTGCTGGTGGGCCTGACTCTGCTCTGCTACCCTGGCAGTTTGCTAGGGGCTTCTGAGTGGCATGTCCATTGTTTGTCAGACAGTAGACCAATACCAGATAGTTAAACTCAAGAAGGTGAGCTGCGGTATAGTGCAGGGACCTCAGCTCGGTGCTCTGTGATGACCTGGAGAGGTAGCAGATGGGTTTGGGAGTGGGGCTCAAGAGGGAGGGGATATGTGTATACTTGCAACTGATTCTCACTGTTGTACAGCAGAAACTAACATGACATTGTAAAGCAGTTTTACCCCAATTAAATAAATTAAAACAAAACAAAAAATTCAAGAAGGTAGCACTAGAGGGTTCTGGCTATGGTATCTTCCCTTTGGCATCATTTGCCTTCCTCTCTCTTCCTAGGGAAATATCATCTATTTTCCCCAGGTAACCTCCTGGGAGTCACTAGGTCCAGGGCAAATCACCTTCTTCATTCCCTAACTCAAAACAATGCTTGTATTAACACATGCCCAAACTTGTCACTTGGTCAGCAGCAGCTTCCTAACATAGTGACTTTTTACAGATATTTTAAAGAAGCAGAGTAGCCTTCTAGTTGCCAGCAGATTCCTTGAATTAAGAGAGTGGTACATTGATCTGGGAAGTGATTTGAAATTCCTTGTTGGAGTCTTTCCCCTTCAGCGAGTTCTAAGTGCCGAATCATTCTTCCCTAATAGTGGATCCAGAGAGATCCCGGATGTTAACTAAGCTTAAAAGTGGAAGAAAAGCTGGCAGAGAGCAGGGAGAAAGACAGGCTGAAAGATTACAGATCACTCTGGCTGCAGAAGCCAGTTTCTAGGATGCAGCCAGGTGGGCCAGGAGGGCCAGATACTGGGTCTACCTGGATTAGCAGACCAAGAATGTTTCAGAGAGATTCAAGCAACCTGGGGCCCAATCCAGTGGGCAGGCTGTTTAGAAGAAATGGCGTGAAGGGAGCTGTGGCTTCTGGGAGGTCAGCTGGTCCACAGTACCCGTCACCCAGCAGCCAAGGGGACCTTGGATGGGAGGAAAGCCTGCATCCATACCTTCTTCACCCACATGTCACTGAGACTCCCCAGATGCTATGCCAGGCAGGGGAAGGCCGTGTCGGGAGCAGGAGATGTGGAATCAGGCCAGCTTGAGTTCAAGCTCAGCCTGGTCTCTTGCTAGAAGGGAACGTCAGCATTGATATATTCCTGATCTTTTTAAACTCAAGGTTCCCCTTCTATTAAATGAAGATAATAATTGTATCAACTGCAGAGGGCTGTTATGGGGATTAAAGTATAATCAGGGATGTTGACAATGCTAAACAGTGTACCAACCCTGGACAAAGGCTTAAACATTGTCAGAAATGGTTATTATCACAATAAGCTTGCACCAGGGATGCAAACATGAATGGAATGAGTTCCCTACCCTCCAAAAGCCAGATGGATAGGGATCCCACTCCAGCAGCCAATCAGAGGGCATGTGAGAGGCACGGGGACTGAATGAGGGTTGAAATGCACAGAAGGAGCTGGCATATTCCCAGGTATGCCACCCAGGACCACCTTAGTCAATCAGTGAGGGAGACTGATTCTTTGAGCCCCTCAGGGTAGTCCCAGCCTCCTGTGCAGGTGTGCTCACAGAACAGGAGGCCTCTGCCCCTATCCCAGCTGGAGAGGGAGCCTGAGAACTCGCCGGATACTGGGCATGAAGCAGACAAGGGCCATTAGAGCCAGCTCAGCAGCTCAGACTGAGCGGCTTATCTCAGCTCCCTGGTGGAACCAAATCAAATCCATGAAAAATATTAGGTTTCAAATCAAAAAGGCAAACCATGTTGAGCAAGCCAGACGCCTGCAGCAAACAGCTAATTGGCTTGTGTCTGTCAAAAGTATTGAACCCATGGGAATTAGGAAGCACTGACCAGAGGCTCATATTCTAGGGTTTTGAAGGAATCTACCCAGGGTTCCTTGCACTTACCACTCCCACCCACCACCCGCACCACCACCCCAGACCCATTCATTCTTTCTGTTGGGAAGAAATCTTTCATCAGTGGAAGGTGAAGTGGCAGGAGAGAACTAGAATTTAGTTTCTCCTTTAGCCAAATTACAGACCTGCCCTGTGTCGCCTGTAAGGCATGTCTTCACTTGAAAAACATTATTTAGTGATTTCTGTGTGCTGGGTGTTACAGACAAAAGATTAGAGAAATCCCACTCAACTTTGTCTTCACAGTCTCAATTCAGTTCAGGTGCTCAGTCATGTCCAACTCTTTGTGACCCCATGGACTGCAGCATGCCAGGCCTCCCTGTCCATCACCAGCTCCCAGAGTTCAATCAAACTCTTGTCCATTGAGTCGGTTATGCCATCCAACCATCTCATCCTCTGTCGTCCCCTTCTCCTACCTTCAGTCTTTCCCAGCGTCAGGGTATTTTCAAATAAATCAGCTCTTCACATCAGGTGGCCAAAGTATTGGAGTTTCAGCTTCAACATCAGTCCTTCCAAAGAATATCCAGGGCTGATTTCCTTTAGGATGGACTGGTTGGATTTCCTTGCAGTCCAAGGGACTCTCAAGAGTCTTCTCCAACACCACAGTTCAAACTCATCAATTCTTTGGTGCTCAGCTTTCTTTATAGTCCAACTCTCACATCTGTACATGACTACAGGAAAAACCATAGCCTTGACTAGACGGACCTTTGTTGGCAAAGTAATGTCTCTGCTTTTTAATACGCTGTCTAGGTTGGTCATAACTTTCCTTCCAAGGAGTAAGTCTAGTATTGTATTAATAGGTAGAAGATCAAGAGTCATTCATAACACATTGTGAGAGACTTCCCTGGTGGTCCAGTGTAAGGATACTTAACCACTGGACACCTACCAACTCAGGGGTCATGAGATTGATCCCTGCTTTAGGAAGATCCCACCTGCTAAGGAGCAACTAAGCCCACGTGCCGTAATAAGAGAAGCCACTGCAATGAGAAGCCCATGCACCGCAATGAAGAGTAGCTCCTGCTTGCTGCAACTAGGGAAAGCTGGCATACAGCAACAAAGACCCAGCACACCCCAAAATAAATAAGTAACACACTGTGATAAGCGATGCCGGTTTGTACCACATGAAACCCTAGCTCCAGGAGAGGAGAGCATGGCCTGTCCAGAGACTTAGAGATGTGCATGTGAGAACAGCCTTGTTCAAGGGAGTACAAAACCTTCCCCATTTCTAGAGCCTGAAGCACGTCCATGTGTGTGCTGTTGTTGGGTGAGTGAGGGCCAGAAATGAAGCTGGACAAGTAGGGAGGGTCCTAGGCATGGAGTACCCGGGGCATAGAATTAAGGAGTTTGGTTTTTATTCTGAAGGTGATGGGGGAGAATCTGAGCAGAGGAGTCACAGGGTTGGAGCTGCATTCGTTGCATTCATAGGGTGGAGAAGGGTGAAGTCTTGAGTCCTGGAAGCCAGGAAGCTATTGTAACAGTGCATGTGACCCAGTGATGAGAACCTAAGCCAGGAGAGCTGTGGAGGTAAGGGGAGGCGGGGAACAGAGAGCTATTTGGGAGACAGGATCAATGAGCTCAGTAACTGATTGGATGTCATGAGTGGTAAGGGAGAGGGAAGCCCGCATAGTGACAGAGGCCAGAGATGGTGGCATCAAAGGACTTTCTGACTCCACCCAAGCACAGCTCCAGTCAGGCATCCCCCTCTCCCTGGCATTACTATCCAAGATGTTTTCCAAAGTGTGGTGTGCCACGGCTGGGCTGCTAGAGGCTTTTAGATGGAAACTGTACAGCACATTCTTTTAACAGTGGTTGTTCATTTTTATGTTTGTTGGAACAAATATGAACAGCCTATCAAACCCATGGTTTCATAGGTATTATTGCTTGGGGCAAAATTAAAATTTTAGGAAGCTAGTCAATTTAAATTAAAAATAAAAAGATTGTGATATATGGAATACTCGGATCAAAAGTAATAAACATGGTAAAGAAATAAACTAAAGCTTGAAGAGTATGGCTCAAAAGACAAAGGGCACGTGTCCCTGTGTGGTACTCAAGGCCTTTTCCTCTTATAAGGACATTCTTAATGGATCCAGTGTTAGCCAGTGATTGACTTTGGCTCATGTTAACCTTGGCAATTGATATATCTTTCCACTTGCACTCCCCAATCACACCTATCTTTTAGGATCAGATTCAAAGTCACTTAATCATGAAACATTCCCAAGATGAGAAGTATAGATGCCCCTCTTTCTCTCCAACTGGCCAATTGGTCAATTTTATTGCTTTTACTTCAATAACACTTTTTACTTCAATTGTGTAATTCCCTGAAAGTGGTGGGCACTCAACCTGGTTTATCTTTGATGTTTAGGGATATTCAAAAAGCTTGCATAATAATTCTATAGGTCCACATGTTCATTTCCCTTCCATATTCATTTCCTATTGTTGTGTTACAAATTATCCCCCAATCTAGAGGCTTAGAGTAACAAATATCTGTTAGCCTGTAGTTTCTGTGGGCTGGGAACCAGAGAGCAGCTTAGATGGCTGGCTTTGGCTCAGCGTTTCTCCTGAGGTTATAATTGGGCTGTTGGCTGCACTTGTGGTCAACTGAAGGCTCGAATAGGGGAAGATACATGTCTAAACCCACTGATGTGGTTGTTGGAAGACCTTAGTTCTTCACTGGTTTGTAGGGGGAGGCCTCACTTCCTTGCCCTGTGGGCCTGTGCATTGGCTGACTGAGTGTCTTTGCAATACAGAGCTGGATTGCTCTACAGAAAAAGCAAGACTTATGTACAATGGAATATTATGATTGAGTAATATTCTATTGTATATATATACCACATCCTCTTTATCTATTCTTGTGTCAGTGGACATCCTAACTAAACTGTAAATAGTACTTCAGTGAACATCGGGGTGCATGTATCTTTTTGAATTATGGTTTTCTCGAGGTATATGCCCAGGAAGGGGTTGCTTCATAATGAAGTCTTTGAAGATAGGTCTTGGGTTGAATCAATGTCATAGTACATTGATTAGTTCTTAGCATAAAGGAAGTTCTTAGTTGGTTAGTGTTAGTTGCTCAGTCATGTCCGACTCTTTGTGGCCCTCATGGGGTGTAGCCCACAAGGCTCCTCTGTCCATGGAATTCTCCAGGAAAGAATACTGGAATAGGTTGCCATTCCCTTCTCCAGGAGATCTTCCCAACCCAGGGATCAAACCCGGGTCTCCTGTACTGCAGGCTGTTTCTTTACAGTCTGGGCTAAGGAAGTTCTTAGTGAAGGTAAATAAATGAATGGTGAGTGGATGGATAGATGATTGGATGGTCAGATAAACAGATGGATAATGAATGGATGGATGGAAGGATGGATAAGTGTGTGTATGGGTGAATAGATGATTAATTGATGGATGAAATGACCTCCTTTGGACTACTTAAATCCCAAATGATTGGCATGATGGTGAGCAATTGTCTTCATGGTTTAGTCTTTGACTCAAAGAATTTAAGATCTTGGAGGGACCATCTAGTGCCCCACTTCATTCTCCCGATGCAAAATCAGAAGACAAGGGAGGTGATGTGAGGTGCTAAAGATCAAACAATAACTTAGTAGCCAAACTGAGACTAGAACTTGAGGCTCCTCTTCCCATCTTCTGCTTCAGTACTAACTGCAAAATGTACTACTGTGTATGCTTGCCCCAGAGTTCCTACCCATGCCTGATCTAAGAGGATACCTCATATTGTAGTAAGGTGAAAACATGACTTGTTCATATGCAAGACCAGCTGGGCCCCACTGATTCAGATAACCCTCCCTGCTTTGTCTTGAACACCCCACCTGCTTGTGCTCAGCTTTTGCACCCATCATCTCTCTAGACTCCACACTCTCACCACACTCTCCATGTGACCTCTCTGCAGACATGGGTGTTCACCACCATTCTTTCCCAGCAAGCTCCAGTTTTCTTGGCTACTTCTGGCTGTATCTGCCTCCAAACCCACTCCTTGTCAAACTGGGACTTTCTTAAGTGGATCTTTCCCTTTGCTGTTACATCCCTGTGGATGCACCATAAACGTTGACATTTCTCTAGAACAGGATGTTTTTGAAAAAATATTTTAGATGAATGCCAGGCCAGGCCGCACAAAATGTCATGGTGACTTTCCAAAGAGACCTGCCAGGAGCTAGGGTGAGTAAAAATAGCCACTGCTGGGTGCGGATGTGAAGTGAGTAAAGATCACAGAGAGAAGAGTTTATTTGTTTTTAAAATAATTATTTCTAAGTGATTCTGGGCCTGAAGAATGAGTCAGATTGGCAGACAGGAAAGCGGAAGGTCTGTGTCTGATGCCAGAGGGAGAAGGCAGAGGAGGGCTATGGATGGGAAGGTAGGGGGCGAGAGAACCACAGATCCCAGCCCCAATGCTCTGTAAAGCCAAGAAATCCTAAGACTGTGATCCTCAGTTTCTCTACTTGGAGTAGAGAAAGAGAGGGAGAAAGATAGGTAAGGAATGATATTCATATGCCTAGATACAGAGAGAATGAGAGAGAGGCCCTGAGAGACAGACTGAGAGAAATGCACAAAAATAATTCTGTTGTTCAATCAAGGGAGATTTTAAGGACCATGGACAGCTCCAGTCAGATTGCACTGTGTGGTTCATAGCTGCTCCTTCTCTTGGTTGGATATGGTACTCTCCCACCTTAAACACTATAAGAGACATCCTGGATGAGCACATGGAGTTGGAGCCAGAGCACTCTGGGAGCTAGCCCTGGGTCATCATCGGCCAGAAGCGTAGTCCTGAATAGGTTACTTAACTTCTCAAAGCTTCAATTGCCCTTATCTGCAAAATGGGGAGAGTTCCTATCTCCCCATTGATGTGAGGACTCGGTGAACAACAACAAAGCAATTAAGTACCCCCCAGGGTGTCTGCTACTTGGTCAGCACTAAATCAATATCCAAATGAAACATGTCAGCAGTGAACTTTGAGTCCCAGCTTCTTCTGGATTTCACTTTGGGGGAAGGAAAATCCTGCCTCCCATTTAAGCTGATAACTGAGTTAAGTGGTTGTGTTCTCTATGGGCTGGTGAATGTGAAAACAATGATGTCACTTGGCGGTGTTCACTTTGGGTTGACAATGTGGTCAGTGCGTGTGGAACCAGATTTTTAAGGGAGGAAGCAAACTTTAATGGACTTTAATGAATGATCTGGCTAGTTGCCAGATCCTGTATTCAGTATTTTTATGTATGTTATGTTGTTTAATTCTTCAAACAACTCTATGAGGTAAGAATTGTTACCTCTCTCCTATTATTTTCTTTTTTTTAATTTTGGTGGGGGCAGTACAGGTTATAAACATCAGAGAGGTAAAGAAAGTTGTCCCACATCACACAGCTCAATGGTCATTCTGACATTAGATTGTTTGACAGCAAAACCAGTTCTTTCTCCTGAAAAAAAAAAAAATATATATATATATATATACTATAAAACTGGTTCTGGTATATGAGAGAAAAGTTGAATTTAGCCACATTTTGCACCCAGCTTTCAAACTGCTTCTCTCTCTCTCTCTCCACCCCCCACTCCATGAGCGAGTGTGTCTGCTTCTTTACTTCTCTTCCTTAACTGTAATTAGTTTGTTCACTTCATGGAAAATTTTGATGCAATTCTAAAGCCCAGTTCTGACAGAAATTTTATGCTGCTCTCCTTTGCCCCCACTTCTCCATTTAGAAGAGTCTCATTCCATCCTTCAAGGCTTAACTCAGCTGTGAACTGTTCCGCAAAACCTATCAGGAATCCCTTAAGCCAGGGGAGACACACCCTCCTCCACACTCTCACAGGGCTTTTACCACTTTCAGTGAAAATTGCCTTCATTTATTCCTTTATCTTGGATACCTCGCACAGCCTCAGGCACAAAATAGGAACTAAAAGAGTCTTTACTGAAAGAAGGCAGGGAGAGAAATGCTTCAGAATCAGTAAGATTTATGGCAATGACGAGAGCGATCATAATACCAGACAGCATTATTATGGACACACACAATAATTCAAGCTCTGTTTTAGGTGCTGAAACTGAAACTGTATCATCATCTCGCATAATGCTCTCAGTAACTCCAGGTGAAGCATTATTACCATCCAGGTTTAGCAGGTTACAGTCCTTGTTTAGCCATACAGCTAATTAGTGGATTTTTTAGTCGAAGATTTAGAAGATAAATCCAAACGATTTAGAGGAAACCTTTTCCTTGATGATCTAATTAGTAGAAGATTATTAGAAACTGGAACCCAGCAGATTGGTGAGAGGCCTCCAGGAGCTACGTCTCCACGCTCTTCTGAGGCCCGCAGCGGGAAGAACTCCAGTCTTGAGCCTGACACAGCGACCCCAACGCGTGGCTTTGCCAGTTATCAGCTGTCTGGCTCCATATGTGAACTGTGTGAATTTGCAAGCTTCCACTTCCTCGTCTGGACAAGGAAAGCTACCCCACTTACCCAGAAGATTCGGGAAGAGGATGACATGCTTATTCGAAGGGGCAAGCATGTACTAGACATTCAGTAAACGCTGGTTACCCAGTTCTTCCACAATGAGCCTTCCACACGTGCTACCCTGGGCATCCCCTCATCTTTTTTTTTTTTTTTTTTTCAGTCTTTGGCTGTGCTAGGTCTTCATTGCTGTGCACGGGGCTTTTCTCTCGTTGTGGCGAGAAGTGGCTGCTCTTCATTGTGGCACATGGTCTTCTCACTGCGGAGGCTTCTCTCGCTGTGGAGCACAGGCTGTAGGGTGCTCAGCCCTCGGTAGCTGCAGCGCACAGGCTCAGTAGCTGTGGCTCCTGGACTCTGGGGCGTAGGGTCAGTGTTGTGGTATACAGGCTTAGCTGCTCTGCGACGCATGGATCTTCCCAGACCAGGGATCACACCCATGTCCCCAGCACTGGGAAGCAGATTCTTAACCACTGGACCACCAGGGCAGTCTGTCTATTTTGAGAAGAGAAATCCACCTTAGACACCTGCAGCATCCCACTAGTTTATTCATCTAACAGATACTTACCAATCATTTACTTTGTGCCAGGCACTATTGTGGGCGTTGAGGGTGTGATGATAAACCAAATAGAACAAAGCCTGTACTCTCATAGCAGTTACATTGTTATATTACTTACCTGATAGCTTATATTACTACTACAACAAGTAGACAAACACATAAACAAGCTGAAACCAAAAGTCTATAAAACAAAACACTGTAATGGGAATGGCTGGGGTGATGCTGAATTAGGGAGAGGGGCTGAGGAAGAACGTTGAGACAGGTGGCATTTTAACTCAGACCTGAATGAGAAGAGGCTAGACTGGGGAGATCTGGGGTGAAGAGCATTCCTGGGAGAGGGAACAGCCAGGATAAAAACTGTGAGCAGGATAAGGGTATGTGCTCCAAGTAAAGAAAGATGGCCAGTGTGGTTCATTAGTGATGGGTGGGGAGGGTGGACTCAAAGAGGCTGGCGATGCTGGAGGTATTAGACGTGCAGGATTTTGGAGCCCCTGGAATGGGCTCGTATTTGATTCACTGGCTGGATAAAAAGCGAGAATTAATTGAAGGAGCAATTGAGCTGAGCTTTATAGTCTGACTCCACTCAAATAGATATTGTTCATTAAAAATCTTCTTATCTACCCTGTAAGAAACAAGTAGGCTGCAGATTCAACTATAGCTTTAAAAAGTGTTTTTCTGAATTATTTTCAGAGATGTATAAAAATCAATCTCTCTACAGAAAAATAGTGAAGTTACTAATTTTATGGGAAAGCTTGAAAATAAGAATAATTTCAGTTCTCACAGGCTGTCACTAGATTTCATTCGAGACTTTACCAGCTTCAAAATTACTGCACAAAATAATAGCAAAATTCTTATGGTTGAGGCAGACAAATGGACCTTCTTGTCAGGAGATTTTGACATTACTCAGAGGAGTTCATCACAAGTTGCCCAAGCTTTAAAAAAACAATGATAAAATGCAGCAGAGAGCTGCAAGAACCGTGCCATCAGCTGTGTGCCATGGAGGCCCAAAGAGCTGATGAACTCTTCGATTGCATTAACAGAGGTTTAGAATAGAAAACAGGAGGTGATTTTCTCTTTTACTTCTGCCAAGATCCAAGTCTGCTTAAACACTTCCAATAATCCTGCAGGTTGTCTTGTTTTTCTCACAAATGAAATTAAAGGTATTGCACTTTCATAGTCTCAACAAAGTTTCCAAATTTCACTGAAACTTTCCTTTGGGTGAATTTTTAAGCAGAAGATCATTCTCTTTCCATGTTTTTGAGTGTACAAATATGAATATTTTGTAAGGAAAAGACATCATTTGAGGATAAAAGCACATAACAATGGCAAATACTGCCAAACATTCATTCTTCCAAATGCTCTTTCCATAGCATGACTTTCTTTTGATATGCAATTACTCTCTTATGTGTTGTTAAAATGTCACCTCTACCTTGAAGGGACAGATTAAATGTGCATGATTTTTTTTCCCAGAAAATATCTGCTAAGCAGTAGACTCCTGACAGCCACTTGTCATTAGAGAAAGGTCATCAAATTTGGAATGCTTGTTCTTTTTTTTTTAAAAAAAATATATAACAGGCAGCTTTGCTTCAAGATTTGTATTTGTTTTCAGTAATCACCGTGACATAATCAGAGAAAACACTGAGCCACGAGAGATGCCACGCTCACCTCCCTTCTTGTTCCGAGTGCCCTAATGACTGGTTGTATTTTTAAGTTCTTGTTTTCATCATGTGACCACACTGATGGCATCTTTGGCTTTGTGTTGACTGCTTGCTTTCATTTCTTATTGCAATCATTCACCTATGAATAAATCAATGGATGAATTCCATCTGGGTATTCTCTCCCCAACTTTCTCCTGGAATTCTTTTTTTACTGTAGTCATACCAACCACTGCATCAGAGGTGACAAAGTTTTTCCTCTTAAAATACTGTGTTATATTGAAGAAGTAATTTATGGTTGAGAATATACCTTTTCTGGTACATCACTTTTTAGGAGCATGAAAAAGAGTAGCTCCTCATAAATTGAAATTGAATTAATAGTGAAATTGTTATTGAGTACGAATAAAAGTTATTATTGAAATTATTAAGTCCAACTTCCAGTTATTATTTAAATTATGATTGAAAGTGGATTTAAAAAACAGATCAAGTTACAGACAAGTTCAGCTAATCTGCACTTTCATTCTTGTGCATAGCAAACCTGCCTGCATGTTTTCTTTGGTTATGCAGATTATCAGTTTAGTTGATCTTAACTAATCTCTCCTTTTTTAAAAAATTTAATACATGCATTGATATTTCAGGCATTGATAGGGAAAGTAATAGGGTTATGGAATTCTTCAGGTCTATAAAAGTCTAACTTATTTGTAACATGGCATAGCATAATCAAAGCAAATCTTTTCAGATGTTAGTAGGACTTCCTTATTATTGTGGCAACATATACATGATATAAAATTTGTCATTTTAACCATTTGCAAACATACAGTTCAGTGGCATTAAATACATTCTACTGTTGTGAAACACTCAGCAATGTCAGTATCCAGACCTTTTTCATTTTCTCTAGCTGAAACTCTGTACCCATTAAACAATAACCCACTAGATAAACTGTCTACAACCAACCATCCTAGAATGAGCCGTGGGACATATACTTGGCTCCATGAAGAAGGCTGCAGGGTTGGTTGAAAACTAAAATTACTGAATAACTACCATCACAGTCCATTATGGTGAAATCTAGAACGTGGGTAGGGCAGTGGCCTAAATTCCTAGGAGTGAGTACCTAGCTCTGATTTCTGTACAATCCGCTGTGGGGCTGACCTGGAGGTTGCTAGTCTGTCCTAGGGGCAAGAGAAAAATACAATTTCTCAAAAAGAAACTCTGTAAAGGAGACAAAAATAGCAAGTCCCTTCTTGTGTAGAAATCTGTACAGTTTAGAATATACTTTTGCATTAATTAGCCCTTTAACTCTCTTGCTCATCTTGTGAAGGATGAATAACAAATATTGTTTGGCTTGTTTTGTGGATGAGAAATCTAACTGGTTTTCCCAGGGACACATGCGTTGTCAGCGGCAGAGGTGGGGTTTAAACAGAAGAATTTAAATTCTAAGTGCAGGGTGCTTTCTACTTATTACTCTGCAGAGAATATCTGCTGTGTTTGCAAATGTGAAGTCAACAAACAGAAGCCACATCAGGTGTCTTTAATAGGAATGTATTTAATATAGGGAACTAGAGGTTTACTCATCCCTTGCTTGCTGGGAGAAAGACATCACGGAGGCATTGCTTTATTTCAGAAAATGTGGAAATGTAAAAATTTCAAGAAGGCTACTATGAATCTCAATGCCTTCAGGAAACAAATGCCTCAGCCCCTGGCAAAAACACCTACTGTGAGCTGGAGACCACAGGAGACCATGTTTGTGTCCACACAGCTGCTACTGAAGGTTAGCATCTTCCTGTCTTCCATCTCAGAAATCACACACAAAGGGACCTCTCCTTGGCTGAATCTCACTGATCCCAGCTGGCACGAGAGTCTGGAAAACATAGTTTCCAGGGCTTCCAGCCCCTGAGGTTCAGGGCTCACTTAGAAAAACAGAGATGAGACTTTTAACAGATAATAATATCCAGCATGTGCAGTTATGAGCCAGAATCATGGCTGAAATGCAGAGAATAAAAGTCGGTTAACAGCACTGTTAACCCTAAATATGGATTTCTGCATCTTTTCTCTTCCTACACACTCTGCTGTGGATCAACGGTCTTCCCTTCATCGAGACCTAGTGAGAAAGATGGGAAATCGATAAGGATGAAAGAGCAGAGAAGAATGCGTTCCATACTAAGGTAGATCAGCAGGGGAGACGGGACAGAGGGGTGAGAAGAGACACGAGTCAGTTCCAGGTAAGAGGCAGGATAGAGGTGCAGGTAGCTCTTGGCTGGGGTGGCTAGAGTTTTCATTTCCGCTCTACTGCACACTGACTGGGTGACCTTGCCTTCAGTAATTGTAAAAAGAGTGATGGTATAATGATACTTACATTATAGGGTTATTGGGAGCCCTTAGCACAGTGTCTACCTGGCACATATTATGTGCTCAGTGTTGGAGAAGACTCTTGAGAGTCCCTTGGACTGCAAGGAGATCCAACCAGACCATTCTAAAGGAGATTGGTCCCAGGTGTTCTTTGGAAGGAATGATGCTAAAGCTGAAACTCCAGTACTTTGGCCACCTCGTGCGAAGAGTTGACTCATTGGAAAAGACTCTGATACTGGGAGGGACTGGGGGCAGAAGGAGAAGGGGACAACAGAGGATGAGATGGCTGGATGGCATCACCAACTCGATGGATGTGAGTTTGAGTGAACTCCGGGAGTTGGTGATGGACAGGGAGGCCTGGCGTGCTGCAATTCATGGGGGTCGCAAAGAGTCAAACATGACTGAGCAACTGAACTGAACTGAACTGAAATATGAAGTGTTACAAGAATGAGTCCGGGAAGTTGGATGGACCACTGAGACACTCCTTGTAGAGTGATGGAACTCACTCTCCATGCCTTTTCTCCACTGTGAAATCTTACAGCTATGACTAGATATGAGTTTTAACAATGAATACTGAAACCTTATTGTTTTTGCTGTTGTTTTCCCTATTACTATTGTACAGTGAAATATGATGGTCCCAGGCGCTTTCCTTTCTATTTTTATTATCATTTACAACAACAGTATAAGACGGTGCCAGTATGCTCCATATCTTGCAGATGAGGGGACTGAGACCCTGGGAAGTAAACGGACTAGGCGAGCTTGAACGCTGAATAGCAGCTCAGATTGGCTGCAGACAGCTAGGATGCTATTCTATACATGATGGGTCCCAGTGCCTGTCAGCAGCCGGACCATTTACTGAAGTCCTTGTCTTGCATTTCTGCCCTCACACTCCCTGCCCCCGCCAACCCCCCATTCCTCCACAGTACTCCCTGGCCTTGAAGTTCCTGACCAAACTAACTTTAGAATGTATCACTTTGTGATATATTTAGCCACCTTCATCCAGTTAGCCCTGAACAAAGAATAAAGAAAACTCCTCTTGATCGTGCCTTAGAAGAATAGCTAAAGTTTTGGTCTCTGTGTGACCATGGGCAAACTCCTCAACCTCTCTGAGCCTGGCTCTCTTTACCTTTGAACTGAACGATATGATCCACTGAGGAGGGATTAAGAATATGTGACCTTGTGAAAGCACGTGGCTTTGTCCTGGCACACAGAATACCCTGAGCAAACAAGATCTTTCCCTTCCCTTCCCACCCCTAGATACTTCCCTGGGCTCCCGCTTCTCTGTCTCTCTGTCCCTGGCAGTTTCAACACTGCCCGTCAACTTGAAGCTGCTGCCTCCAACATCCTTCCACCCTGATGCCTCTGAGAAGAACTAAGATAAAATTAAGATATTCTGGAGGCATCTAGTCACTAATGTAGCTTTGACCTTTGCAAAAGGAAATCCAGGATGCAAAGTCCTAATTTGCGTACAGGATGTTGATTAAAAAGTTCAGGTTTTACACATGGTAGTGTATATATGTCAATCCCAATCTCCCAGTTCACCCACACCCTTAACCCCTTCCCATGTCTACTCATTTGTTCTCCATGTCTGCATCTCTATTTGTGCCCTGCAAATAGGTTCATCTGTACCATTTTTCTAGATTCCACATATATTCATTAATACATATTTGTTTTTCTCTTTCTGACTTCACTGTGTATGACAAACTCTAGGTCCATCCACAACTCCACAAATGACCCAACTGTGCTCCTTTTATGGCTGAGTAATATTCCACTGTATATATGTATCACATCTTCTTTATCCATTCATCTGTCGATGGACATTTAGATTGCTTCTATGCCCTGGCTATTGTTAATAATGCTGCTCAACTCGGTGCTCCATGGCGACCTATATGGGTGGGATGGGAGGGCTGGATGGAGGTCCAAGAGGGAGAGAATGTATGTATGCTGCTGCTGCTACTGCTGCTAAGTCACTTCAGTAGTGTCCGACTCTGTGTGACCCCATAGACGGCAGCCCACCAGGCTCCCCTGTCCCTGGGATTTTCCAGGCAAGAACACTAGAGTGGGTTGCCATTTCCTTCTCCAATGCATGAAGGTGAAAAGAGAAAGTGAAGTCACTCAGTTGTGCCCGACTCTTAGCGACCCCACGGACTGCAGCCTTCCAGGCTCCTCCGTCCATGGGATTTTCCAGGCAAGAGTACTGGAGTGGGGTGCTATTGCCTTCTCCAATGTATATATACCTATAGCTGATTCACTTTGTTGTACAGTAGAAACTAAGACAATATTGCAAAGCCATTCTATCCCAATAACAGCAACATTTGTTATAATTAATGCACCAATACTGGTGTTATTATTAACTGAAGTCCATACTTAACTCAGGCTTTCTTAATTTTTCCCTAATGTCCTTATCCCCTTGTAGCAGTAAAGGATCTGCCTGCCAGTGCAGAAGATGCAGGTTTGATCCCTGGGTTGGGAAGATCCCCTGGAGAAGGAAATGTCAACCCACTCCAATATTCTTGCTTGGAGAATCCCATGGAGAGAGAACCCTGGTGGGCTACAGTCCATGGGGTCACAGAGTTGGACATGACTTAGTGATTAAACAACAACGACAGCAAGTTTAGGTTTTGCCCTGGGGTCTTGTGCAAGCTGGGGACACGGCAGGGAGAATAGAGGTGGGCTGCACCTCATGGCATGTGATGCTTCTGACCTGTGACCCAGCAGGGCTTGGTGGCCGTCCCCACCTGCTCACACACCACCACTACCACCCCCCATGCTGCCCCATTCACCTAGCTCATGTCCTCATCCTAAAGACTGGACAGAGCTGGGCAGCCAGTGTCCCCACCTTCGCTCTGACTGTGACTGTCTATCTGTGTGACCTGGGACAAGACACTTAGGTTCTCTCAGCCTCAGTTTCCTCATCAGTAAAAGAGCAATACTAATGCAATCAAACACATGATCTCTGAACACACTGCTAAATAAATTTAACTAGACCTTTCATCCCAGTGATCGCTTATCACTGTGGCCAGTCCTTAGCATCTACAAGACCTACTGGGGAGTCAGTGTTGCAAATTCTGATTTGCAGGTGAGGAACCTGTGGTTCAGAGGGGTTGTTCACCTTGCCTGAGGGCACGTAGTTAAAGAGCGCGCAGAGCTAGAGCGGACTTGCAGTCCACGTCTAAGGATGGCCCTTAGTCCTCCCTCTGGACCTCACCAACTCCCTCAGAGTGATTGACTTACTTATTCAGCAAACTCATATAAAGCTTATCACATGCCAGGCAGGCATGGAGACATTGGTTGTTCTTTAGTTGCTAAGTCATGTCTGACTCTTTGCAACCCCAGGGACTGTAGCCCGCCAGGCTCCTCTGTCCATGGGATTTCCCAGGCAAGAATACTGGAGTGGGTTGCCATTTCCTTCTTCAGGGGATCTTCCCAATCCAGGGATCAAACCTGCATCTCCTGAATTGGCAGGTGGGCTCTTTACCACTGAGCCATCAGGGAAGCCTTAGTGCAGGCATTTGACAAATATAAACTCACTGAATCTCCATGATTTCTCTAAGAAGTAATAGTCATTGTTATCCTCGTTTTACAGATGTGGAAACTGAGACACAGTGATTCAGAAGTCAAGTGACTCTTTCAAGTCACATTAGTAAGGGCAGTCAGTATGGACACCTAGGGAGCCTGGCTTCAAAGTCTAAGCTCATAAACACTAAGGTGAAGGTGAAATTGCTCAATTGTGTCCGACTCTTTGCGAATCCATAGACTGTAGCCCGCTAGGCTCCTCTGTCCATGGAATTCTCCAGGCAAGAATACTGGAGTAGGTTGCCATTTCCTTCTCCACATAAACACTAAGCTGTGCCCCATTTTGTGTTGGCTTTGTGGATGTGGGTGGGTCCTAAACTGGGAGATTCTACTAATCCTCGACTCTTAGAACCCGCCTTCATTCCTGGGCTCTGCATCAGACTTCCTGTACAGCAACTCATACCTCCAGTCCTTTTCTTATTTAGAAGGTGGGGACAAGGACCAGATCTCATGAACCCAGACAAGATGGGGCTGAGATGAGAAACTGGAGTGACCCAAAAGCCTACACAGGATAGACTCCTTTTGCTGGAGCAAGTCCAGCCGTAGTCACTGCTGACAGCTGGTGGTAACATAGACTCCACGGGGCCAGGACCTGCTAATGCATTTTGTCACTTTGAAGAGTGCCTCCAATTACACGTACTGGTCAAGGGCCACGGTTTAAAACGTGTTGCAGTGTACCCTGCTGATCTCTTTTGTAAACTCAGGTAGTGCATGCTGGTGAAATGTCAGAGCCAAAAGGGATCCCTGAGAGCCTGGTCTGTGACCCTCTGCCCCCTTCATCCCCTGGAATCCTGGATGCGGGATGGACTGCGTGACTTAGCCAGGATGCCCCCAGGGAGCAGCAACAATCCCAGACTATTCATTTACCAGGATAAACTTTCTGCTGCTAGTTTCCTTGTTACTTTAAAGGGATTCTTCTTAGTCCCTGGAAATCTATGAAGGCTCAGGCTCTAGATCTTTCTGATGATTTTCAGAAGTGGGGATAAGTGTGTACTGATCAATATATACCCTTTCTCACCCACCCTGTCTCTTTCTTAACCACAGCTCTTGGAAACTCACTTGAATGTTCATATTCTTTGGACTGTTCGAACCAAGACTTTAGCTTTACTAGCAGTGAGATTCCCTTGAGTTAACCTCAGAAGCTTCCATCTTCAAAGGTTTATCATTTAGTTTCCTGGTTTTAGCTTCATCTTGATGTCTACAATTTGCTGTTTTTCTTCTGAAATTTTTCTTCCTCTTTAAAAGGTCAATTGAATCTTCCATTCAGGGTGAGAGTGGAGGAGAAGCTTAGTAGATTTTTAAAATAGTAACATCCAGATTCAGTGTAAGAGCCAGGAAATAAGCACTGTCACATACTGCTGACACAAATGCACATCATCACAATCCCTATGGAAAAATTTGGCTATGCTCATCAAAAGCTTTGAAATTACCTATATTATTAGATGTATGATTCCCATGGCTACAAATGTTCAAAAAGTTTCATGTACAAGGTTGCTTATTACAATATTACTTCTGACAAAGAAGCTGCCAAAAAAAAAAAATCCCAAACATTCAACAGAAGAGGATTTAGATAAGTGAATAATGGTACATTCACGCAGAGGAGAGCAATCATTAAGAATACTGGATTGGCCAAAAAGTTTGTTTAGGTTTCTCCATAAGTTGTTATGGAAAAACCCAAATGAACTTTCTGACCAACCCAATAATAAAAGATGATAACACACATAGCCCTTAGTATTTGCTAGGTTAACTTGTCATTAATTCATGTAACATACCCAACGACCAAATGAGGTAGATGCTATTATTATACCCATTTTACAGATGATGAAATTGTGCTTAGAATAAAAATGGGCTTCCCTGATGGTTTAGATGCTAAAGAATCTGCCTGCAATGCAAGAGACATGGGTTCAATCCCCAGGTCAGGAAGATCCCCTGGAGAAGGAAATGGCAACCCACTCCAGTATTCTTGCCTGGAGAACCCCATGGACAGAGAAGCCTGGTGGGTTACAGTCCACGGGGTTGCAAAGAATTGGACATGACTGAGCAACTAAGCACAGCAGCCCATAGTCTCACAGATAATAAATGATAAAGTTGAGATACAAACCCAGCCTGTCTGGTTCAAAAATCCCTCCTACGAACTGCCATGCTATATTGCTTCGGGAATAACATCTCATGGTTTCAGTAAATGTGTGGATATGGCTGTAGGTGTGTGTATAAAAGGACTAGAAATTTGTACACCGACATATGAACACTGGATTCTAGGACTGAAGGCAATTTATACTCTCTGCTTTATGCCTTTTTGCCTTTTTCAAATTCACTTCAAGGGCCTTATTATTTTTTTAAGACAGAAGAAAAATATGGTGGATACATTTTTTAAAAAAGAAATAAATCCAAGATGCGATGTAATCTATCCCCTTGCTCAGGACAGAAACTCATTTCTGTACCAACTCCAGCAAGCGGTCACTTGCCTTTATTTGAACTGCTCTGTTGACAAGGAGCTCGTGGATCCGGCTGTGCAGGATTGGCTTGGTCTAAGGAAGGAAGGAAAAGTGACCTTGAGGTTATTTTGATGTGGTCCTGCCCAGCTCACAGGGTGGGGAACAGTCAAGGGTGTTGGGGCAGTCGTTCAGGGATGCTGAGAGCATCGGTGGGGAGCTTGATGGGTACCAAGTTGTCAAGGGCCCCAGCACACCATGAGTGTTTTTGTCTCATTTATTTCACAGCCCACTGTAAAATGGTTTGTTCAAGAAACAGTTTTCTAGTGGATAATGAATTCACCCGAAAAGAAATAATACGCCAACTGCAAAATTGACAAAAATGAAAACTCAGTGCTGTGAGTTTTGTGAGGATGGCCAGGTAGCATTCTTCTGTGCTGCTGGTGGGAATGCAGTGCCACAGTTGGCGGAAGACAATTTGGCAATATTTACCGAAATCCAAAGCTTACATTCCTTTCATCCTGCGAATCCCATTGCTAAGAAGCTGCCCAATAAATCAAGTACAGGCCTGTTCACTGCAGTTATGACGGCACTCGTCGTAATGGAAAAATTAAGCAAACAGGTGATGTTGAAAACTGTGTGTCCTTCCGTCGGGACCATATTAAATAAATGATTCCACCACAGGATAGAATCCTCTGAAGGCGTTAAATAGGCTGAGTGAGATGTGCATGGTGTTTGGGGAAGATCCTGATGCTGTCTCAGTGAGTGACGAAACGCAAAACACAAAACGGCATCTTAGAGAAGCCTGTACACGTAGACGTGCATTTGCAAATAAACACACTTTTCCCCGAAAGAAAATACGAGAAACTGCTCACATACTGTTTAAAGTAGCCACCTTTCAGCAGAGTGACCGGTCGAGAGAGAATCGCATTTTCATTTTGTATCTATTTTGTGGGAACGCTCAACCACATATTACTGTTATTTTAAAAATGAAAGCTGGGGTTATCTAGGAAATTGTAGTCAATTTAGTTTGTTGGTTTTCTACCTCTCTATATTAAAATGAAACACACACGTGCATATACATACAGCCTAGTAACTGTCCTTCTATATTTTGAAATAAGGACTTCCTTGGTGGTCCAGTGGTTAAGACGCCTTGCTTCCAGTGCTGGGAGTGTGGGTTCAATCCCTGGTAGGGGAACTAAGATCCTCCATACCACGTGCATGGCCAAAAGTAAAAATTAAAAAAAAAAAAACAAAAAACAGAGAGTGCCCCTCCAAGGCTCTTTCATAACTCCTCTTCCTGTCCAGATTCAAGACTTGGGAACAAACACAGGATCTTTCTGCACCAGCTCCTGCTGGGTCCTGCCACTGGTGTCTGCCTGTGAATCAGTGAATGAGCCCAAATTAGGAACAGAAGGAAGGATGATGGACTTGGGAGCCAGTGCATTAGTGGTGTATCTGTCAGGTTGGGCTATGCAAGGCTATAATAACAAGTATGTCCCAAGTCTTAGTGGCTTGACAATATATGTCTATTTCTTGCTTATGACACAATCTGATGCTGGCTGGGTTTCTCTCTTCTGTGTGGTAACTCAGGGGTTGAGGCTGTACCCAATCTGTGGATCTGTCCTCCTGTGCCTGCGAGATTAACCTGGTGCCATTTAAGTAAGCAGTGAGGTAGACATGCTTTACACACTTCAGTGTGAAAATGATCTGTGTCTCTTCTGTGCACATTGCCGAACATGGAGTGTTGGTGAACAATGTGAGTAGAGGCTTTACATGTGCTCGCATGATGGGACTTGGCTTATGGCACGCTTGTGATCTGCCATGAGAAGATCATGCTCCAAACAGCTTCTTCTTCCTCAGTATGGGCCCCAGAATAAAGATGCATATATGTGCTAAGTCACTTTAGTCGTGTCTGACTCTTTGCGACCCCATGGACTGTAGCCTGCCAGGCTCCTCTGTCCATGGGATTCTCCAGGCAAGAATAGTGGAGTGGATTGCCATTTTCTCCTCCAGGGGATCTTCCCAACCCAGGGATGGAACCAGTACCTCCTGCATTGCAGGTGGGTTCTTTACCACTAGTACCACCTGGCGGAGAAGGCAATGGCACCCCACTCCAGTACTCTTGCCTGGAAAATCCCATGGACAAAGGAGCCTGGTAGGCTGCAGTCCATGGGGTCTCCAAGAGTCAGACATGACTGAGCGACTTCACTTTCACTTTTCACTTTCATGCATTGGAGAAGGAAATGGCAACCCACTCCAGTGTTCTTGCCTGGAGAATCCCAGGGACGGGGGAGCCTGGTGGGCTGCTGTCTATGGGGTCGCACAGAGTCGGACACGACTGAAGTGACTTAGCAGCAGCAGCAGCACCACCTGGGAAGCCTCGGTACTACACTTGATCTTAGCCAAAAGGCAGAGAAATGATAAGGACAGTTAGGACAAACTTGAGTCTAATCTGACCCACTCAGCCAGCTCAGATTAGCTGAACCTCAATCAACATACAAATCAGTGAGCAGGAAAACTGTTCTCATAAGCCACGGAGATTTAAAAGCTTTTGTTAAGCAGAAAAGACTCAGTGGGGCCCCAAGGAATGCTGACTTTGGGAGAATCATGAAGCAGGTCCTTGGGCTGTGGGTCATCTGTGGATGAGCCATCTGGAGCCCAGAGAGGGAAGCTAATGTACCTGAGGCCACAAGCCAAGACCAGAGAGCAGGTTTATGAAACTCAAGCCAGTACTTTCTGTGACTTAACATCCACCCTCCAGGGCTTCCCAGATGGCACTCAGGGTAAAGAATCTGCCTACCAATGCAGGAGACTCAAGATNCCGGTGGGAGAGAGGGGAGAGAGATACAGAGGAAGAAAGAATGTTAATAATATCATGAGGGTCTGAGTCCTTTTATATACCCACCAGTCAGTAAAGGGGTGGGGGCGGAGGGCTTCCCCAGTGGCTCTAGTGGTAAAGAATCCACCTACCTAGGCAGGAGACACAAGAGATGCAGGTTCAGTCCCTGGGTAGGGAAGATTCCCTGGAGGAGGGCATGGCAACCCACTCTGTTAAGGGAAGCACACCGATTGTTACCCTGCCAGGCACCATAGTAACCATTTTCGTGAGTTATTTTACAACCAGAGGTCCTGGTAAGGAACACAAACTAATAAGCCACCACCAACTGGGAGAGTTCAGGAAAGGTCAGAATGAGACACCACATGTCCGACCGCCTCCCAGAATCCTTCTCATTGGCATCCATCTTGGCTGAACCAGGAAGGGCTCTGAGTCAGAATGACTGGCCAAAGATGACCCGTAAGCTAACCTGATCACCGTAAAACCCGAGACTGTGAGCCTCAGGCAGAGCACTCCTCCTGAGTTCCTTTACCCTACTGCTATCTTCCCGGGTGCCCCTTCCCAATAAAACCCCTTGCTTTGTCAGCACAGGTGTCTCCTCAGACAGTTCATTTCCGAGTGCAAGACAAGAGCCCACTTTAGGGCCCTGGAAGGGGTCCCCCTTCCTGCAATAGCACCAGTATTCTTGCCTGGAGAATCCCCATGGACAGAGAAGCCTGGTGGTCTACAGTCCATGAGGTTGCACAGAGTCAGACACGACTGAAGAGGCTTAGCCCAGTCAGTAAAGGGAACACAAAAATCCACCCTTTCCCCCCACCCCGGTTTGGGGAGACAGGATCTGTGTTGGTTTCCAAGTGAGCCTCAAGAAGCTCAACAAGTTCTCAGAGTTCCCCGGCACTGCATCAGCCTGGGACCCCAGGCACTACCAACCCTGGGAGGAAGGCACCTCTAGCCCACTAGCCTATAGGGACCCATAGTTGGAAGATGCCAAAAATGCATGAATCTTTTTTTTTTTTTTGAGGGTACACAAACCTTTTTACTTTTTCTATTTTTTATTTTTATTTTAAAATTTTTATTAGAGTATAGTTGATTTATGATGTGTTAATTTTGGATGTAGAGCAAAGTGAATCAGTTTCATACACACACACACACACACACACTCTTTTTGAGATTCTTTTCCAATATAGCCCATTATAAAGTACTGAGTAGAGTCCCCTGTGCTATTATATAGTAGGTCAAATGCTGCCACCGCCGCTGCCAAGTTGCTTCAGTCGTGTTCAACTCTGTGCGACCCCATAGACAGCAGCCCACCAGGCTCCCCCATCCTCGGGATTCTCCAGGCAAGAACACTGGAGTGGGTTGCCATTTCCTTCTCCAATGCATGAAAGTGAAAGTGAAAGTGAAGTCGCTCAGTCGTGTCCGACTCTTCGAGACCCAATGGACTGCAGCCTACCAGGCTCCTTTGTCCATAAGATTTTCCAGGCAAGAGTACTGGAGTGGGGTGCCATTGCCTTCTCCCGTAGGTCAAATGAGTCCCTTCTAAAGTCCTTGAGATTTTTATTTGAACCCCAGGACTTAGGACCTACTGGAGGGAGCATCAGACCAGAGAGAAAAGACTAATCTTCAAACCCAGATCTATCCCCACATGGGGGAGATGATTCTAGAAAACCACTTGACTTCTCTAAACCTAGTCTAACCCTCTATAGATGGGGACAGGGGTATGAGCTGACCTTCTCCTGGGGGTGGTTGGAGAATTAGAAGAAATAAATACATAGGAAAACTAGATACATATTTCGTGCTGGAGGAGTCATTTTGTTTAGAAGGCGAAAACTTCCATCCTGCTTAATTCACTAATTCCATCAAGAGTTCCTCAACCTGACTCTATTTCCTGTAACTATTGGCTTTGCTTCTGCCCCTTTGGGTGACACAGAGCAAGCCTCATCTCTCTTGACCAGACAGAATTTTCTCTTAGGGCCCTGGGGACACTGCTGTTTGCTGATGTCCTGAAAATGTGGTCCCCAAGGGTGTCACATGGCAAGTTCATTCTGGCTACAGTTTTGATGAGAATTCTGTAGCCCGTGGTCCACAGCCCTCTGTCTATGAGTGAAGGCTTACTTGTCACTGGTGCCGATGAAGAGCTGCCAGGCAGGGACCAGTGAAAAATCGTATCTCCGTTGCTCCCCTTATCTGGGACCTGCAGGCACGTGGTCACTGTTATTATCCCCACAAAGAAAATGCATGAGAAAAATATCACCACAGCTCTCCTCCCTTGGGAAGGAACAAGCACTCTCCGAAGATGGTCTCCAAGTCCTCCGGGGAGTCCTGGATTCAGCTGCAGAGGGTGAGAAGGGCCCCTGGCTTTGAAACCAGTGCAGCAAGTGAGGAAGGGGGATGCCAGAGTCAAGGGGACCCGACCTGTCACATGCTCTCCAGGTGTTTCCTGCCTCCCCTGCCCCCAGGGTTGATGCTTCTTCCTGATGTATTCATCCTGCACTTGTTCCAGGAGGCTGCACCTGGGCACTTAGAGAACACCCTCTGGGTCTTTGTTCAACTTTGTTACTTGGCCCTTGTTGCTTTGGTACTTGGTCTGCTGCCTAGAATCTTCTTAGGTTATTCCATGCCCCGTGTCCTGTGATCTGAAAACTCTTTTCTTTTAATTAATCTATATATTTGTTTTTGGCACTGGGCCTTCATTTCTGTGCACAGACTTTCTCTAGTGGTGGCAAGCCCGGGATGCTCTCTAGTTATGGTGGGTGGGCTGCTCATTTCGGTGGCTTCTTTTGTGGCCAAGCACAGGTTCTAGGGCACGTGAGCTTCAATAGTCGTGGCACGAGGGCTTAGCTGCCCTGCAGCGTGTGGGATCTTCCTGGACCAGGGATCGAACCCATGTCCCCTGCTTTGGCAGGTGGATTCTTAACTACTGGACCACCTTGGAAGTCTGTGTGATCTGAATCAGTGGTCTTGTTGGCCAGAAGCATCTAAATTTTCTGCAGGATGCTCAACCACACATCTTGGGCCAAGGAAGGGGTTTGAAGCTCTCATACTCCACACCTTCGCTGCCTTGTGCCCCTCAGGCTGATGGGGAGGGAACATCGGTCTAGAAATTCGGCATGAGCCTAAGAGGCGCCACCATCTGAGAATGGGATTGTGAAGTAGGTAAGTTTGACCTCAGAACCTCCGGACCCTACTTTGGCGCGCTTTGCTCCCTTGGTGGCAACTTGACTACCTGGGGTGTATCTCTGCCTCCCTTCCAACAAGTACCCTAGGGTTTGTCAGTTGCAGTACATGAACTCAGCCATTGGCTTGTTCACTCCCTTCTGCATTCATTAGCTCTTTTCTGAGAGCCTAGCAATTTTCAAGGCATTGTACTCCGTCCTGCAGATAAAGAGGGGACTGAGGTGCTATTCTTGTCTTCCAGGAAGTCACAGTCTAGTGGGGGAAGCAGCACAGAGCTGTGTGAACACTGCACTAAGCATTCCAGCAGAAGCGTCCAAGTTCAGGGGTGAGCCATGAACTCAAGTGGGACGGGGCTCTGCACAGCCCCTGCCAGGCTTATTTGTCTCAGTATCACGCACGGCATCTCGCCCCGAGCCTCACACCTGGAGGGACCCCAATAAAGCTGTGTGGAGTGCTGTGGATGTCCTCTGAGCTTCCAGCCCTAAGCCTCAGTAATTCTAAGGGAAGGATGGTGCCAACTTACCAGATGTGGGAGCGGGATTCTAAAGAGCGCTCCATAGAAGTGAAATAAATTGGAAACTGCTGCTCCCATTGTCCTCCTGGCGTCTCGAGTGCTGTCTTTTATTCTCCCTTCTGTTGGCCAAATGAGCTCCTGCCTCCAATCTGGCCCCTGGGTCCACTGCCCAGTGGCAACTATTGCTGCCCTGGAACAATTCACTGGATGGAGCTGAGAAGACGAATAATAATGCCTGACAGCCCGTCATGGTTTTCCCTAAATGTTCCTTCCGTCACAAAAAAAAAAAGTTTAATAAAAATATGGATTAAAGCAAAGACTGGGAGCAGGAAATCAATGGCAGTCTCTCAGCTGTGTTATCGCAGTATGTTCTGTGCCTGCGCTGCACACCTAGGGGAAGGGGGCATCATTGTGGTCAGAGTCCTGCCTGAGAAGCTGGTGCTGGGGAGAGAGAGACAGGAGCCTCCTGGGGAAGGGATGGGGTACCTAAGACTGGAGCAGGTGATCTCTAGGCTACTAGGGAAGCAGCCTAGGACCTGGTGGGGGGCCTGAGTCAGGAAATGTTGTGCCCTGCATTTGCATGGGGTCTAGAATTCCCTTGGCTGGTGTGACTGATAATCTAGTCTGTATAACTGCTTAATTATTATGTGTAAATGAATTGTTCCTCATGCAAAGCAATAATATACAATGTCCCTCACCTCCCAGTGACTATATTTAGTTTTTAAAAAATTGGTTTCTTAACAAAAATTGGTTTCTAATAATGGAATACCATGTTAATTACACAGGACTTGCCCTTCTCTTCATTAAAGGGGTCCCCAAAGTGCCTCCAATTAGACTCCATTGCTCCCTCTCTGCCCGTTTTTGTTCCTGAGTGCCTTGAAAGCAATTAAAAACTGCTATCTTTAAAAGTTTGTAATTTGAAGTTTACACCCCTGACCTTTAAAAAAAATTTTTTTTTTTTTAATTTTTCTGCTGATGACGGAGAGTTTCTAAATGGACTCTCTGCATGGATCATTCAACACAAAGGCTGTCATTCTGAAATAAGATGGGTCTTCTTTGCTGAGCCACCCCTGGGCCAGAGAACCATTGTTACGTGTGCGAATGGCATGTAGGGCTCATGCAGCCCCAGCAGACATAGAAAGTACCAGTTGCCCGATGCGAGACGATAAATATGAATCAGATCTGTGCAAACTGCAGGATCAATTATGGGAACATGCGGCTAAATCAGCCTCCAACTGTCAGAGTGTTGGGGTTTCTGCTGGAGGTTATAAGTCCACCTGGGTTCCTCGTGCTTTAGAGCTGTGTATATATGAATGCGTGCATGCATGCTTGTGCACATGAGTGTGTGTGTGTGTGTGTGTGTGTGTGTGTGTGTGTAGGGCAATTACAGGAGCGGAACAGACACTACCAAGAGACATGAGATGAGGCTTCCAGGCCAGACTCTGCTTCCAACTAATTTCGTGGCTTTGGAAGAATAACTATCCTCTCTGAGCCTCATTTATGCATCCACACAATGGACAGGTTTGGGGTGGAGGAGATCCTTTTCACACTGGGTCACCATCTCTGAAAAGTCTGACTCCAGAGGCCTGGGTCTTTTCTATGAAGGTCCCAGATGAGTCTCAAGTGGGCTCCCTCAAAGCCGCTGGCTCCTCCAGCCCTGTCACTGTAAGAGCCAGCTCTGTGGCCTCCTGGCACCTCCAGCCTACTGGTGCCCCAGCTGCCCTGATCACACCCAGGGCTGAAAACCCCTCCCTCAGCTCTTTCCCTGAGAATCCTGGTTTGCCCTGCCTCTCAGGTAGGATGCCCTGTCTTTGGGGCCCCGTGGGGTCCTGGGTTCTGTTGTGGCATCATCTTATTCCGCCCCTGACTTCCCCTCCCTGTTTCTCACATTGCTTGTGTGCACGCGCACCTGAGTAAGGCGCTCCAAAGGAAAAGCTAACAGACTCAAACAAGAGGCAAAGCTAGCACGGGTCAAGGGCTGGGCTCCCGGGGTCCATGCTACAAACCCACATTGCCATCGTTACCTTCCACGCTCACCCACCAACCCCTCATCTGCTCCCACCCTTCCTTCCTCATTCAACAGGACCTAAGAAGCTCCTATGGGAGGAAGCTCCATGAAACACATAACCAAAGGCTTTGGAATCAGGTCAGAATTTGAATCCTGACTGGTCATGTCACTGGGTGCTGTGTGCACCCACGGGGGCCCCCTCCTATTGGCTCTGGTCATGCTTCACCTCCACTCCTCTCCCTTTATTTTTTTTTAATGTATTTATTTATTTGTATTTTTGGCTGTGTTGCGTCTTCATTGCTGTGCCCAGGCTTTTCTCAAGTTTTGGCGAGCGAGCAGGGGCTATTCTCTAGTTGCCGTTCGTGAGCTTCTTGTTGTGGTGACTTCTCTTGTTGGGGAGCATGGGCTCCAGGCACATGGGCTTAGTTGTTCTGCGGCGTGTGAGCTCTTTAATCCCAGATGAAGGATTGAACCCTTGTCCCCTGCATTGCAAGGCAGAACCTTAACCACTGGACCACAAGGGAAGCGCCTCTGCTCCCTTTAGACACCGCATTCTGTCTGCAAGGCCAGCCTCCCTTCCAGCCTCTGGCAGAGACCACTCTATCAAATGGGTTTCCTCTTCTTCCTGGCCACTCACCTAGACAACTTTTCCCAGACACGCTTGCAGTCAGGTAGGGCCACGAGATGAACTTTGACCAGCGGAAGGTGGGCAGAGTCAGTCACATATTTCTATCTTCTACTCTTCTCCATGGTTTGCCTACTGGATGTTGAGGTCCAGGGCAACCTTGGACCTGGGTTCCTGGGTTCCTGAATCCTCCTTCATTTTTCCTACCATCAGTAGTGCTAATTGAGCTTTATGCAGAGTGAGGAATAAACTTCTATTGGGTCAAATCATTGAGACTTGAGGGTTTACCTTTTATAGAAGCTAGCATTCCTTAAACTAATGTATCCCCCAAGTAACCAGGGCAACCCTTTATCCCAGGGGAAGGATCTAGACTGGCGTGGGTTCTTATTGAAACTGATCCTGGCAGTTAACCATGGCTACATCTGGGTTCAGCCGTAGGAGTGGCCCTGTCTCCTCATTTGTCTATGCATTTCTTTCCTTTCTTGTCCATATCTCCCTCTGTTGGCTCTTCTAAGTGCTAGCTCAGATCAGTCAAGTCCCCGGCAGAGGAAGGAAGGGAACCTGGCCCTGTTGGGCTGTGCTACAGAGCGAATGTTTCCTGGGGGCTGCCACTGGCCCCGTGCAGGTGCCCCTGCAGCTAACGCACCTTCCTGTTAAGGTCAAGCTCCTTCTAAGCAGTGTGTAGCCACACACCTGCTGCAGTCCCAGAAGCTCTGTCAGGGTCATAAGCAGGGAGCGAGGGTGGGGGTGGTGAGGGGATGGGGAGGGGGTGACCGGCAGCTCCCCATTTCTGGATGCCTGCTTCAAGGAACNGGGCTGCCACTGGCCCCGTGCAGGTGCCCCTGCAGCTAACGCACCTTCCTGTTAAGGTCAAGCTCCTTCTAAGCAATGTGTAGCCACACACCTGCTGCAGTCCCAGAAGCTCTGTCAGGGTCATAAGCAGGGAGCGAGGGTGGGGGTGGTGAGGGGATGGGGAGGGGGTGACCGGCAGCTCCCCATTTCTGGATGCCTGCTTCAAGGAACCCTTGCAGGCAACCTGACCAGCCCACCACCATTACCACCAGCAGCACTTCCGTTCCCACCACCACCTTGCTAAACTCCAGATGCACGCTGACCAGGGACTTTGTGGATATCTGTTTTCCTGTTGCCATGACAATCAGTCACAGTGAATGTCACAGAGAGTGATTTGATTCCTGCCAGGAGGCAGAGAAAAGCATGCCACGTGGAGGAAGAAGGGGTTCCTGGAGAGGGTGGAGAAGTGCGGAGCCAGAGAAGGGACCAGCAAGGGAATTCTGAAAACGGAGTTCATGCCCTGTGCCTTCAGGCTCCAACTCTGCCACACAACGGGGTCCTGAGAAAGGGCTCAGGGCATCCCCCTGGGGCCCCTGGGAGGCTTCCAGGGTGTGCCTTAGAGGAGAAAACACCGAGGAGGAAGGTGCAGGGTAAAAGGTACAGTGAGGAGTGGAGGCAAAGGGCATTCAGCAGGCATTTCCTGAACCCTGGTCTAGCCTTGCAGCCAGGTGGGTCTGTAGCAATGAGTCAAATGCATCACGTTCCCGCCCAGCCCTCGGGGAAGTGATGCTCTTGAATGCTCCCTGGCTTTGTGCACTGCAGGGGCCAGAAATTAACAGTTCCTCTGTATATAAGGTGGAGATAGGACCTAAAGAAATACAAAATAATAAAGTGGGCTTAGTGGGAGGGATAGAGAGGGAGAATTAACCATTTCGTATGAGAACAGAAAGGTAATTTTGAACAAGTGACACATGAACAGGGACCCGAAGGGAGTGAGAGCCTTAGCCATGTGGCTATGTGGCGTGGCAGGACGGGGTGCGGGGGGTGGCAGGAAGAGCATCCTGGCAGAGGGACCAGCCTGCGCCAAGACTCTGAGGCAGGAAAGGCCCCTGCGGCTGAAGTGCACTGAGCATGCATGGGTGGGGAATCGTAAGTGGTGAAATCAAAGCTGCATTTTGCTGAGAGATGCTGATTGTGGAGGGCCTTGTGCTTTGAGTGAACGGGATCTGTGAGGGAGTTTCCCTCAGAAGGGAGACGTGATCTGACTGATATGTGAACAGGGGCTCCCTGGCCACCTCGCAGAGATGAGAGGACAGGGCAGCAAGGGTGGAAGCAGGAGGGGCAGGAGACCAGCAGCGAGACGGTGCGGACTGGATGGGGCAGTAGCACTGAGTGATGAGAACTGGCCCGATTCTGCACACATTTCCAAAGAAGAGCTGTTTAAAGAGCTGCATAAAGGATTCGAGCTTGAGCAAATTGTTACGCCCAGAGCCCGAGTCCCCAGAACTGAGAGAATAAGACGTCCACAGCAATGCAAAAGCATAAAGGGGTTTTATTGCTAGCTCGAGCCAGGTCCCAGGTCTTACCCAGCGCAGTGGGATCTGACAAGGGCCCCGAGCTCTGACTCACAGCTGCTTATATACAGGCAGTCCCGTGGGTTAGTTGGCATTACATGATTGGTTAACTGGTGTGCACGCCCCAATTTTGAATCTCGTGTCTCATCTTGATTGGCTCAGGTTGGACACTGAGGGGGACCTCCCTGATTGGCTAGGGCTATCCGGAAGTCCCGGAAAGAGGAGGACCTCCCTGACTGGTCGAGCTACACTGCCTTCGGGAGTTCCCAGTGCCTCAGCTTTCCTAGAGACTAAACCTCAGGCCTGCCCCTTAGAGCCTGTCCTGGCTCCAGTTTGGTCCTAACACAAATGAATAAAGGAGTAGTGAGTCTGAGCTGTCTTTTTTGGGAGAGTGGCAGAGCTCACCCAACCTTCCTTGGAAAAGAAGTCATCAGGGGTCCAGAAACTTCTCCACCCAGAGCAAGGCTGCACCTTTCCTTGGGCTGGAAGCTTCCTAGGTACAGATCGCCCCTCTCCCCTTCCCCACCTTGGTTTGTGATGCTGGGAGGAGCAGTCCTGAGTTCAATCCTGCATTGCAACACAACCCACCACGTGACTTCAGCTGAATGCCCTTCCCCCAGCTTCTTTCCTCACCACGTGGTGCTTCTCACCAACTGGCTATAGTCTAGGAACACTGACACTCAAGTCTGGGCAGCTCTGAGCCCTAGACCTGATGGCCCACAGCCCCTCGGCACCCCCAAGTGAGAATCTTCAGTTATTAGGAAACCTTGCCCAAGCTCTGGAGCAGGGCCACCGCTCTTGTCCACGTCCACCGCCTTCTCATCAGTGAACCTCACCATGCTCCCTCCTTTCCTTCTCTGCTAGCTTTTGTCCTGTCCAAACTTCAGCCCTGTGTATATCGGGGTGGGGTTCCTAGGGGGTCTGGAGAAAGATCTTTCCCTCTACCCTTCACTGCTGTCTGTTCCCTCTGCCCCAAAGCAGCTCTGTCCTTCATGATCCCAGCATCCCCCACTTTTGGACCTAATCCCATGCACACTGGAGTTTCATTCATGATTTCAAACTTGTTTTTCAAAGCAAATTTATATTCATGATCTTATTGACCCTCTCCACACCTCTGCGAGGCAAACAGGGCAGATATCATGGGTCCCACTTTACAGATAAAGATTCTGTTCAGGGGCTTATGTTTCTTCCTCTATGAAACAAGAGGGTTCATCAAGATGATCCTTCTTGTGTTTTCATCTCTGACTTAAGACTCTGACATGCACACATATAGGAGAGACCCCTCCTACACACACACAAGCACCCCCCCCACACACACACACACACACTGGAGCAGATGGGCACATATACACACAGGCACATACACATACCCTCACATAATCCAGATACTGCTGTTTCTTTTTGAGTACCCTCTAGATAGACTTAGCCTTTCAGACAAAGCACTCAAGGACCTTCAATTAGATAATTTCCAAAATTGCTGAATTAGGTTCTCCAGATTCTGACATTTCATCCTGCCTTGGCCTGGAGGCACCCAGGCTGTTCCCTGTCTCACTCTGGTATCCATCAAATGCTGAAATTTCAGCATCTGTAATAGGATCTAAGCATGCAAGGAGAAATGAGATGGAAAGTCCCTGAGCCAGATGGGAAGGGGAAAAGGGAACAGAAAACTGATGGAAAATTGTCTGTCTGTTTGTTTCTTTTTCCTGGGAGGGGCAGATTTTAAGTTCCCTTTTGATGCCAACCTTTGAATGACCATATCTGTTTTTATCCTGGAAGTACTCTTTTAGAAACACATTTCACCTGCATCCACACTTATTGGGAAACTACTGGATGGAACTCTTGAAGATACAGAAAGATGCTCAAGCTGCATCCTTGACTCAGAGAAGAGGGAGGAACTTACAAACCACTCTACGTTGTCAACCAGCCCTGATGGAGGTCAGGCCAGCGGAAATGGCTCAGCACCATTGGTCAGGGATCCGTAGCCCGCAGGGTAGAGCAATGAGGAAACAGAGGGAAACAAGACAGAGGTCCAATCAATGGAGTGAGAGAGTTAGGATGGCTCAACGGGACAAGTCCCCAGCACCAGAAGAGCAAATCTATCAACAGGCAATCTGGATAAAATCGCCAAAGGCCTGCCCTGGAACTCGAAATTCCATTAATAGTCATTCCTCTTCTTTTGAGATCTGTGGAGGCTTCTATTGAAATGAAAAATGGTCCCCAGATGGAGGGGCACAGTTGGATGTCATGGTTTCTTCTTTGTATCCTTTCAGAATGGATTTGTTAATCAAATTTTTTTTAAGCTACATCACAGGATCTTGACTTAATGGGACTCAGGCTAGATATATTTAGACAAAGGTAAAGCTGTGGATAAAGAGCATTTGGAAGGCAATTTGCCCAAATTGAACTTTGAGGAAGAAAAGGAAAGAGGGGAAGATCAAGGAAAGAAAACCAGAGGTGATGAGTGTGTTTAGAAAGAGGTGAGCCAGGAGCCCAGGTCCTGAGATCACCCATCCCCGTGACCTGCAGTGGACCGGACTATTGCAATCCCAGCAACAAAACAGTACTTTGTATATATACAAACCTTGTAGTTTATGAAACGTGCTCACACTCATTATCCCACATGATTCTTATAGAAACAAGACTTAAGTCATGTGTGTAGAAGTGAGAGGGTTTTCCAGGTGGCCCAGTGGTAAAGAATCCACCTTCAATGCAGGAGATGTGAGCTGGATCCCAGGGAAGGCAAGATCCCCTGGAGTAGGAAATAGCAACCCACTCCAGTATTCTTGCTGGGAAATCCCATGGACAGAGGAGCCTGACGGGCTATAGTCCACAGGGTCACGAAGAGTTGGACATGACTTAGTGACTTGCTTGCCTGTAGAACTGAGAAGCCTATTTTACCTAGCAGGAACATGTCACCTGCACAGGGGCCAGGGCACTTATCTCTGCATATGCTCAGAATACTTTTAGATCCAACACTGTTGATAGATTTTAGTGTATGAGCTGACAGCCTTTGGAGTCTCTAGGAGAAAAAGACTTGGAGTCCACAGTAAGTAAAAACACTGGCTGTCTGTCGAGTCATTTCTTCCAGCCAACCATCTTGCTTCTGTCCCTGCAGGACCCTCCTGGCAGCCTCTGCAACTGCGAGATGTCCTTGGGGACTTTAGTGATAACAAAGATGCATGTGACCTGGTTTTCTGGGTCAGGCACAGTCCTTAGGTACTTCTGGGTAGATGACAGCAAGGCTCCAGGATGACAGAAGAGTCTGGCTTTGCTGGCAGCCTTGCCATTAAGCCTTTGGCCATGTTCATCTGATCCTTTAACCTGTAGTGAGATCACTCATTCATTCGACAGAGGTCTTAGAGCACAGGCTATGACCAAGACAGACCAGCAGTCCTGGGTCTTTTTGAAAGCCTGTTGTTGCTGGGCAGTAGGACTTTTTGTAAGTTGCAGTACCTCTCTGGGCATTATTTTTCTCCTCTGTCAAATGGAGCCATGGCACCTGCCCTGGCCCCACGCAGGGCTGTTGTGTGAATCCATTGAGACCAGGGATATGAGTGGCTTTCAAGAGTCCAAGGTAGACTATGAGGATGAAAGATGCCTGGGGACCAGGAATCTGATATAGATGGAGGGGAGGAGACAAAAGGAGGAGGTAGGAGTAGAAGAAGGAGAGGAGAGAGGCAGGTAAAAAAAAAGAGAGAGAGAGTGTGAGAGAGAGAAAACAGAGGAGAGGAAGAAGACAAAGTACTGGGTTAGCCGAAATGTTCGTTTGGGCCAACCCAATAGAAGACAGTAAGGAGGAGAAGAAAGGGAGGTGGGGGGGAGGAAAAGAAAGGAGCAGGAGGAATAGCACTCCTTTATATCTGCTTCCTGGGCATCAGGTGGGCCCTAATTGCTTGACACAGACACTGCAGGGTCTTTATATTAGAAGCAACAACTGCTGGAGGCTGATGCTTTAATGAGTGCAAACCAGCAAAGTGGGATGGTAAAAAGAAACAGAACAGACATCACTCCATTCAAGCCCCCAGCTCCTTACCTCTCCTCCCCTGCTGCTTCAAAGTGGTTTTGTTTCCTCTGTGCAGCTTCCGGAGCTTAAAAAGAATTTGTGCATTCAATTAATCCCCTCTTTAATTCTCTACCATTACTTTCCTGGAAGTTTAAACAAGGAAAACTGTGTTCTAAGTGTGAACCTACACTGAGCAAACAGATCAGGTCACAGAGTCATTGCTTGCCTTTGTGTTCATGATTAGGGAGAAAAAAAAGAGAGAGAGAGAGAAAGAGAAAGGAAGGAGAAATGGAGGGAGGGAGAGAAGGAGGGAGGGAGGGAGGAAGGAAAGAAGGAAGGAAGAAAGAGAAATACCCCTAAAGTCTACCCCAAAGGCACGCAAGCCTCACGGTTGGCTAGAGCAGAAAAGCTCAGAGTTCCAAGATTTGGCACTTGAGTCTAAATTTAGAACCGATTTGTAGTCAAGTTGGAGGGAGTTCAGAGAAAAGCCACAAAACAATTAGAGGAATGCAGCTTAATTGGCCCAGCTTGGCTGAGCAACTGCTAAGCAGGGAGCATTATAGAGTCTGTAGCCAGAGGAAGCAACAACCACGTCAGTGAGGGGGGCCGGACTGTTTAGCTTGCCACAGAAGGCGATCCAGAAAAGAAATGGAGCCCAGAGCAGGCAGGACACGGTTCAGCCTGGCCTGGCATCCCACTAAGAGACTTCTTGGGTCTCTCTGACCGCGTGGCTAATCCTCTTCACGGGCCGTTACTCACCACCAATGCTACTGACAGCAGTGCATCCATTATCTCGTTGAATCTTCACAGCCACCCTGCAAGGCAGATGTGTTCATTGCATTTTTGCAGATGGAGAAACAAGCTCAGGGATGCTGTGTAACTTGCCCAAGATCTCTCAGTAGTAAAATAAAGATTTAAATCCAGGTCTGATTGGTTTTTAAGGTCAAACTCCTTCCTGAGACACAGGATCACCTCCTGGGAGCTGGGATGGAAAACAAAGAGACAGGGATAGGACCTATGGCTGAGGCTCCCAGGCCTGCTCAGATGGCCACAGGCAATGGTGGGAAACAGAGATGCCAGACTCATTAAGGGGCAGACTGTGCTGTGCGCAGACAGCCTGGGCTCCCATCCTCTGACCCCTTGTCTCCTGAGGACCCCACCCCCTCCCCTATCTTGCTAACCCCTTCCCATTTACTATGGGCTTTATAACCCACTGACGCCCCAGTTGGGTGTAGCAGGAAGAGTACTGGACTTCGGATCAGACAGGTATGATTTTTAATTTTACCTTTAAAAACAGTTCTCTGGCTTTAGGCAAATTGCTTAATTTCTCCTGAGCCTAAGAACCACTTAAACAGAGATCAAACCTGTTTTATCAGATTGCTATAGGAGCATTAAGTGTGCTTTGTAAATTGCAAAGTGCTGAATGCAGGAGGAAGTTATTAGTAACAGTCGTGTAAATTGCATTCTAACTTACAGCAGACCCCGGCTCTGGGTTTCTCTTCCTTTGTGCTTCCACCTGCACACCCATTTCCAAATTTACACATGCCCCTGCTGTAAAATGGGGCTGTTCCAGAAGGCTCTGGAAGCAAGCAGCTGCTGAACATCAAGGTTCAGACTGAGTCAAATGTCTGCCTGGGAGCACATAGAAGATGACCTGCATCAACATATGGTAGAATGCCAGCACTGTGAGTATATAGCTGATGGCCAATGGCGGCCTGGAATCCAGAGACACATGGAACGGATCATGGAAACCCTGTAGGGGAAAAGTGATCTGAAATCTAGCAATATAAGGTATCTTGCATCTGAGGCAAAGCAGGATCTTCCTGATGGGGCAAGAGCTCAGAGATGGGGCGCTGGGACTTGGCAGAGGCAGAGATGGGAATGTGAGTCAAAAATAACAGCTCCAGGTGCTTCTTGGTCCTTAAAGGCATCTTCCAACCTCCCTGATTGTTGGGGCCTCAGCAGGCTCAGGAGATGGGCTTTCTTGAGGTTGTGGTCCTGCTGATGACGAGAAACCATGCAATCTATGACAACAACATATAGCAGGCAGGGGGGTGCAGTGAGAAAAGCCCAGACGATGATGCAAGCATACCAGGGGGAGTTCTGCCTCCCGTTACTAATGTCCTGAAGCTCAGCCCTTACTTGCAGGTTCCATCTTCTGAACACATTATGAGTGCACACCTACTGTGTGCCAGGCTCTGGTTATAAGCACTTCACATGCTTGACTATCTTGCTCCTCAAAGCAATTCTCTGGGGAGATGTCATTATTATTCATTATTGTTGCTATTCCCAAGGGGCCTCGAGAGAAAGCCTACCCAAATGGCAAAGCTGAGATCCAAACTAGGCTTTATAGCTCGGGAGCCCTACGCTTACCCACTGCTCTCTGCAGCCTTTTAATCAGAGCCTGAAATAGATGGTTTCTGAGGTTCTTCACAAAAATCACAGAAAATCAATGATGGGCCAGACCTTGAAGATACTATATAACATGATCTGCCCATTTTACCAATGAGAAGACCCACAGAGACAATCAGGTGCCCAGCAGTGAGTCCAGCCCCCAAACACAATCACTGTATAACTCAAAGCCATCAGAAAGAGGAAAATTCATTTATCAGTCGGATGATCCAGTGACATCACAGCGGGGCTGGCACACACAGTTACGGCATCATCAGTAGGTGTTTTTGATATTATCAAAACCCTCTCTCTGTCTTTGTCTCAAGACCTTTGGGTATCCTGGCCACAAAAGCTGAGCAGTGATTCTTGACTTTGGTGGTTCACAGATGCCCTGCGAATCTGGTGGAGGGGATGGATCATTTTGAAAAAAAGAAGATATGCATTTCAATTTGTGGGGGATGGGGTTACGAGGCCTCTGAAGCTCTTCTGTGAATCTCGAGGGGTCTGTGAGACACAAGTTATAAAACTGCTGTAGGTAATGAAAAAACCTGAGCGTAATAGTTGCATCTGAGTCTGTCCCTTGAGAGATTCTTCAGTCTATTCTTTCCAGTCTACCCTCTTCCTTCTTCTGCTTGGTCTGAGTTAGAAAGTCTCTGCTCCTAGCGTCATCATATCTACAGCCATCCCATTGAAACGGAACTTCCATGAGGACAGGGACCACCTAGATCATGGGTGCCATCATTGTCCTCCATGCCCAACAGGTGTCCAAGGCTCAAAGCCACATCTGTGGGCTGATTATCGAGCGATTGCCCTGAAGAAAGAGAATACAAAGCTTTGCACCTTCCCTCAAGTTATCCCTGTTTTTGGTTGTTCTTTCCTGGATATAGGGCCAGAGCCAGGTATGACCAATGACCGGTCTTATAGCTCAGGTTCCCTTGGAAACAGAACTTGAAATGGGGATTCTTGTGTAAAGGTTTATGAAAGGTGTGCTTTCAGATATGCTTACAGATTTGTAAGGGTGGAGGGAAGCCAGATAAAGCAAGGGGAGAAATCAGGCAAAGCTGCATCCCAAGGATACGTCTATGTATCAGTAGTAAGGGGACCAGGCTTTTGAATCCCTCTATCAGTCAAAGAATGACATCAGATACATTTCCTGGCAAGGTGGCTCTACTGAAGTCAGCAGAGGGCAGTTCTCAGACTAAAGGTGCAATCGTGGGCTATTATGGCCAATACTTTCAGTAGCTGGGGGCTGAGGAAATGGGTTATGGACAGTACCTCTTACATACTGTGACCTCCAACTTGAATCAGTTGAAGGCAGCTGCCTAGAGCAGGGGTCCCAAACTCCCAGGATCTAATGCCTGATGATCTGAGGTGGAACTGATGTAATAATATTAGAAATAAAGTGTACAATAAATGTAATGCACTCGAACCATCCCCAAACCCCCAACCCCCACCCCTGGGTCCATGGAAAAGCTATCTTCCACGAAATCAGTCCCTGGTGCCAAAAAGGCTGGGGACCACTGTCCTAGAGAATTTCACTGAGACCAGGCTCTGGCCCGGCCTAAAAGCTCCATGATGGATTAGTCATGCCTGCCGGGGGCTAAGGATGGGCAGTGAAGATGGTATCTCTTTGCCATTCTGAGCCTAAGGGGAAACCATCCTGCTGCTAAGTCGCTTCAGTCATGTCGGACTCTGTGTGACCCCATAGATGGCAGCCCACCAGGCTCCCCCGTCCCTGGGATTCTCCAGGCAAGAACACTGGAGTGGGTTGCCATTTTCTTCTCCAATGCATGAAAGTGAAAAGTGAAAGTGAAGTCGCTCAGTTGTGCCCGACTCTTAGCGACCCCATGAACCGCAGCCTATCAGGTTCCTCCGTCCATGGGATTTTCCAGGCAAGAGTACTGGAGTGGGTTGCCATTGCCTTCTCTGAAGGGGAAACCATAGCTGTGTTTATTATCAGAGTTCTAGTACTCTTGCCTGTCGGACACGACTGAGCGACTTCACTTTCACCTTTCACTTTCATGCATTGGAGAAGGAAATGGCAACCCACTCCAGTACTCTTGCCTGGAGAATCCCAGGGACGGTGGAGCCTGGTGGGCTGCCATCTATGGGGTAGCACAGAGTTGAACACAACTGAAGCGACTTAGCAGCAGCAGCAGCAGCAGAGTAGTTCAGGAGCTCTGGGGCAATTTTATGTGTCGTACAATTTAGAATCTTATCATACACTGTGTCAGATAGGCGCCTCTGTTTTCATTGACTCCAGGTGAAAACCAGACAGGCTGGCAGTTAACTGACAGCTTGCCCAGACTAAAGCAAAGGAATTACTTAAATGGACAGCCTTTAGCAGGGGAAGGCGGTCACAAAGAGCCCAGACCAGCAGTATATAATTGGAACTGAGGTGTCAGAAGAAAATATGTACTGAGCATTTGAAGACCTTAGAATAAATGCAATGACTGGGCTAAAGGCTAAGACCCCACCTCTTAGGCTTCCATCCCCCCACAGGGCCTCGGAAAGTGCCCAGCACACCATTGACTCTCAATACTATGGTTCAGCTGTTTGAAATCAAACAAACCATTCCTGGGGGCAGGGGGGCGGGGGGGGGGCGGGATTAATTCTTTGAAGTAGGAGGCTGCTGCTCTGGAATTTCTAGACAGATTCTCCTAGACAGATCAGTCAGCCCTGTGGGTGAGAAAAGCAGCCAGGCTTCCTTTGTATTTCTCAGGGTGGGGCGGGGGGATTTCCACTCCTCTCTGTTATTATCACAGCTGTTGCTGTCAGGAAGGACTGGGGGGTAGTATAGAGACACAGTAATTTAAGGTGTCATATTTGGGCTTTGTCTCCATGGGCCCGGCAGACCTGGCTGGGAATGAAGGAATTTTGTTGTTCACCAGATGCAGGACCAGTGAGGGGCCGTGGAGACCACCCCTCAGGTTCCCTCAGGCCAGAGGAGGCCACTGGGAGGCCCGCGAGTGTTCTAACAAAGACAGCAATGAGAGCGATACGCAAACATCTGTGCCACTGCTTTCTAGGTTTTAAAGGCACTTTTGAGCTCATACCATCCTTCCCCACCACACACACATTTTTAACAGAGCAAATTGGCCATGATTTTTATTTTTATTTTATATTGGAATGTCGGTGATTAACAACATTGTTAGTTTCAGTTGTATAGTAAAATGCTTCGGTTATACATATACATGTATCTGTTCTTTTTCGGGTTCTTTCAAACACAGTGAGGTAGGCAGAGGAATACTTACCAGCCTTTGGAAAGACCTAGGATGTTCTGGGCTGGGGAAGGAGATGGGAAAAGGGTGCATACCGTAAAGGGTACCACATCATACTCTTCTGCTGCTGCTAAGTCACTTCAGTTGTGTCCGACTCTGTGCGACCCCATAGACGGCAGCCCACCAGGCTCCCCCATCACTCTTCTAGGGAAGCCAGGAATCCATCCATGTGATTGTCACCTTGGTGGGACACACAGCGCTGTCCTTGAGAGGAGGGCAAGTGAGACATTATGTAATTGGTGGCTTGCCTCACAGAAGCATGATCTCCTTTGCCATCCATCCACAGAGTGTGTTTGCTTCCACCTGCTCAATCACTCTCAAGTTCAGTTCAAACAGAATTACCATATGATCTGGCAATTCCACTCCTAGGTATATATGACAAAGAATTGAAAACAGAGACTTAAATACTTGTATACCCATGGTCATAGGAGCATTATTCACCAGAGGGTGAAAACAACCCAAATATCAACCAAAAGATGAATGGATAAACAAAATAGTGTATATCCATAGGGTGGAATGTTATTCAACCGTATAAAGGAATAAAATACTAATCCATGCTACAACATGGATGAGTCTTGAAGACATTGAGCTGGGTGAAATGAATGAACAAATATTGTGTGATTCCACTTATAGGAGGTATCTGGAGTCAGCAAGTTCATAGAGACAAAGCAGAGTAGAGGTCACCAGGCTCTGGGAGGGAGGGGGATGGAGAGATATTGCTTAATGGGCATAAAGTTTCTGTTTGGGACAATGAGAGGTTTCTGGAGTTGGTGAGTGGATGGATTTAATGTCTCTGAACTGTGCACTTAAAATGATTAAAATGTGTATTTTATGTTATGTATATTTTACTGCAATTAAAAATAGATGGATGGATGGATAATTGAATGAGCAAGAAAACGTATTCAATTCAAGGCTCATGGCTTACAGAAAGCTTTCCTTGATCCAACCTTATTAGAACAGCATCCTCTGTGCGCCCGGGACATACCTACTCTGATTATTAGTGCACTCAACTGTCTCCACCCTATGCCCTGAGCTACTGGCGAGCATGGGCCATGTCCTTTTCTGCTTATCTCAGGCTCTAGCCAAACGCCTAGTGCATTGTGACAGTTTGATAATCCTATTTTAAATTAACGGGTCTGATATACATGACATGTTTGAAATGCATGTCATAGGTTATTTATTTATTTGGCTGCGACAGGTGTTAGTTTCGGAACTCAGGATCCTTTTTGCATCACACAGGATCTTTACTTTCCACTTGCAGTCTTAGTTGCCCTGGGACATGTTGGATTTTAGTTCTCTAACCAGGGATCGACCCTGCGCTCCCTGCATTGCAAGGTGGATTCTTAACCACTGGCCACCAGGGAAGTCCCTCATAGGTTTTTTATAATAAATGAAACAGGTATCTCCTATCATAATGGTAGTTGGTTGGATCAACTTGATTCAGGTTCTTTTAAAACTTATCTGGTTGTTCTTTCCACCATGATTTTAAATAAGCAACAGTAAATGGATTGATTGGGGAAAATAACCTGAACCTCAGATATGGAATAAGTTGTTATTAAATTCTTAACATGTGCTGATATTCCGACCAGGGAAATTCTTCTCCCTTTCCTTCTCTATGGTTTGGTTAACTCAGACTCCTCCTTCAGGTCTTAATGTAGACATCACCATCTCTGGGAAGACATCTAGACCAGGTAACATCTGCTCTCCCTGGCAGAGCAGAGCTGGCATGAGCTTGCAAGGAGCTGGGATCTCTCCTATCATCGCACTTGTCACATGGTGTGACATATACTCGTGTACACTTTCTGTCTTCCCCACTGGACAGAACGCTCCAAGACAGCAGGGACCACTGAAGTCCAAGCATGTAGCAGACTTCCTGGCACATGGAGGTACTCAAGAAACATGGACCAAAACAGTTGTAAAAGGAATGATGAGTGGATGAATCAGGGATGTAGGCACAAAACTCTCCTATCAAGTGCATGGCTGATGCATTCTAACTAGCCAAAGTGCCCCCCAGTATAAGTGAATCCATCTCTTGCATGGAGCAGTTGAGGAAAGCGAGGTCCAGAGAGAAAGTGAATGTTCCCAGGTGCATAGGAAATTAAAAGACAACGGGGACCAGAATCCAGAAATGCTGGCTGAAGGTCTCACGCACTTTCTTCCTGCTCCCCTCATGGTCAGTATTTCTGCTGTCTAAGATGATGTATGACCTCACACCTTTGGGATTAAGTCATAAACTCACCATGCATGGCCTTTTGAGAGTCTCATCCATTTTAAGAGAGGCATTCTGGAGAACAGTGCATTGAACCAAAATATCTTTTATATAACTGGGTTTAAAACATTGGACTTGGCAGGTGGAGAATATAATTTGGGATATTTTACATTCCCTTTGGGTGTCCCTCAAATCTATCAGAAGACCAGGCCGTCTCTTTAGGAAAATCTGAATCAAGTGCGGTTGTCAAAACCTGCTTGCCTGAAGTTATTACATGTCAAGGCTGGTGGCAGGTGGGCAGAACATGGTCCAGAAGGACCAGAGAGCAGATCTACCTGAAAACCAGCAAAGGGAAAAAGAGTAACGACGTTCCCTTCTGTATCTGATTCTATCAAGGGGAGTGGACGGACAGATTTATCTTTAGTCACAGCCATCTCCAGGGTGACGAAATGGGACACGCTTCATTTCTGCACGTTGGTATGCATCTCCCCCTTCCTTTCTGATTGCTATAAGAAGTGTGCCGCACCTTAAGGCAGGAATTATGACTGGTCCTGAACTAGTCATGGAAACACTCTTCCTCTTTACCAACGATTGGCTGAGCAGTGAGCATGTGATCCAGTTCTAGCCAATAAAACACAAGAAGTCCTTAGGTACCCTTCGGGGAGAAGATTTTCTCCCTGGGAAAGGAGAAAGCAAGTTTTTGCTCTCGTCACACCCTTTCCTCCATGGAGCTCTGATGTACAAGGATGTGATGCTCATGGTTGGGGCAGCCCTCCTAGAACCTTGAGGGAAGTTATCACTGGCTAGTAGAGGGCGGAATAGCTGGACCACGAGAACTGACCCCGAAACCTCCTGTCTCTAGTTTCTTGGCAAGTAAAATACTAAATGACCCTGTGGATTAAGCCATTGTTAGTTTTTTTTAATTAATTTTATTTTGGGCGTGTGTCAAGTCTCAGTTGTGGCACACAGGATCTTTTGTTGCATTGCACAGGCTTCTCTTAAGTTACGGCACAAGCTGAGTTGCCCTGTAGCATGTGGGATTTTAGTTCCCCAGCCAAGGACTGACCCTGTATCCCCTGCATTGGAGGCAGATTTTTAACCACTGGACTGCCAGGGAAGCCCCTATTATTAATGGTTTATGGTTACAGCCAGGTGTCAGCAAACTTTTTCTTTAAAGAATCAGGTAGTAAATATTTTCAGCTTCATGGGCCATATGATGTCTATCCCGAGTATTCAGTTGCTGCCACGAGAGTAGCCACAGATAATATGTAAATGATGAGGCTGCATTCTAATAAAACTTTATTGACACAAACAGGCAACATGCCACCTCCTGATTTAAGTCATGGATGTATTCATCTCACAAGTATTTATTAAAAACCTCACATGTTCCAGCCACAGTTTTAGGTGCTGGGATAGAGCAGGGATCAAGACATATCAGATCTCTGCCCATGAAGCTTACGCACTGCTCAGGGAAATGTATAAAAATAAACGAATAAAGAAGAGAACAATTGCAGATTGTGTTAACTGCTGGGATGGAAGTCAAATAATGTAATGGAGAGTTTTGAGTTCAGGCAGAGCAGTGGGGATAGACCCAGGTTAAATGGGTTGGTAAGAGAAGCCATTTCTGGGAGGATGACATTTAGGACCTAAAGAATGAGGAGAAACTTGAAAATAAAGAAAGAGGAAGATCCTGTAACAGGCCACAGGAAATGAAGATATGAAGACTCCAGGGCACGACTAAATTTGGCAGAATCAGAAGCCCCAGGGAGGTTGGGGAAGATGAGCAAGGGAGAGAGAAGAAGGCAGGGGCCAGATTGTGGGGTGACCAGAAGGCCTAGGAAGAAACATGGGTTTATGCCAAGGGCAACGTAGGACTCTACAGAAGAGCGTGGTGAGGTAATGATTTATACTTTTAAAAGATCAGCCTGGGACTTCCCTAATAGTCCAATGGCTAAGCTGCACTCCCAATGCAAGGGGCCTGGGTTTGATCCCTGGTCGGGGAGCTAGATCCCACATGCCATGGTTAAGAGTTTACATGCTTGCAACTATGACTGGGTGCACTCAATAAGTATATAAATAAAAAATATAATAAACAACAACAAAAGGACAAGTGCCCAAGACCCTGCATGCTGAACGAAGAGTGAAGATCCCACGTGCCACAACTGAGACCCAGCCCAGCCAAACACATAAATATTAAAAAATAAAGTGACCACTCTGAGTCTTAACATGGAGATGAGAGTTGGAGCAGAAGGGCCAGCTGGGGAAGCTTCTCCACAGCCCAATAATTTTCTAAGGGGTGCCTTAACTCACTCAAGTTGTGGATATAATGGGTCCCCCTGGGTGGTAGAGATGGGCTGAGAGGGAAAGCAAACCTGGGAACTTAGAAGCACCTGAGAGAATGTTCCAAAAAGACTGACCGGCTTGTCTATGAAGATATTCGGGAAGCCACATCTTTGGGGTTGGCCAAAATACTCGTTTGGGTTTTTCTGTAACATCGTACAGCAAACCCAAACAAACTTTTTGGGCAACCCAACACTAAAGCTCTGAGCCAGGGCTACCTGGTGAGTCAACAGCCGTGAATGAACTGTCTCCCCCATGGCAGCTCATGGGGTCCCCCTGAGACTAAAGGGGTGGCAAGAACAAGGAGTGGCTCACAGTAGCATCCAGGCTGGGATGGGGTGTGGGTGCAGGATACACTCGCCCATTCCTGCCTCCCGTGACATCGGCTGACAGCACAACCTATCTGCCCAAGATGTCAGTCTTGGAAGGGCTGGTCAGATTGTATATCGATTCCTCACTTTGTCAGAGGATTTGAGGCTGCTTTCAAGAAATACATGTAATAAAATAGAAAGACGTGACTTCAATATATCAAGATTAAGGAAAATACATGTCAGATCAAAGATCAGGACCAGCAGACAAAAGAGAAAATCAAAACACAGGTTATAATATCCTACATGGTCGTCATCCCAAAAAAGGTGGGAAACCCCATTGGTTTGCTGATTCCTGTTGTATTATTTACAGTCCCTCCAGGATCATACAGTTTTCCATATATATTCATGCCAATGCTTGGGCCTTTCTTCCTAGCCTAGTGGCCATCTCCACACACCTAGTGTAGGGCCCCCTCTCTCCCTGTCTGGCTCTGAGATGATTTCAGACACAGTGTTCTCCTCCTTGAGGTAAGGAGGAAAAAGTGCAGCTGGTGTTCACAATTTCCTACTCAATTGCTTTGTTCTGGGCTCAGTTTAGCTTAATGATTTCCCCATCAGATCTGAATCCCTTCCCATTACTAAAGTCAAAATGCTAACAAGGAAGGCAAAGGGAACTAAGACCTGAGATATTGGTCCCGAAGTGACAGGGAAAGGCAGCTAAGTTCTAGGGCCAGAGGTTCTGGGAGTGGATTCGGGCAGAATGAAGCTAAACAAGGAGGCATGTGGCTGAAAATGAGTCTGTGGTGGCCAGCCTGGCCCCTGAAGTGAAGTGAAGTGGATCAGCCGTGTCCGACTCTTTGTGACCCCATGGACTGTAGCCTATCGGGCTCCTCCATCCATGGGATTTTCCAGGCAAGAGTGCTGGAGTGGATTGCCATTTCCTTCTCCAGGGGATCTTCCCAACCCAGGGATCGAACCTGGGTCTCCCGCATTGCAGGCAGACACTTTACTGTCTGAGCCACCAGGGAAGCCTGGCCCCTGCTCAAGGCTAAATGTTCATTAACCCAGACTGGAACGCTCCATACACAGCTCTGGCTCAGGTCACTTTGGGCAAGTCACTTCCCTTCTCCTCTGTCCCCAGCCAAAAGGGAAGTGGCTAGTTTATCAGGAAGGGGTTGACTCCAGGCTGGGAGGGGGAGGGGGCTACAGCCCATAAAGGAGAGAGATGCTGTGGATGATGGCTGATGGCTGGAAGACTCCAGCTGGCTCGAGCTTCCCCTGTGGCTCAGCGGTAAAGCATCTGCCTGTAGTTCAGGAGCCGCAGAAAACGAGAGTTCGATCCCTGGGTTGGAAAGATCCCCTGGAGACGGAGATGGCAATCCACTCCAGTGTTCTTGCCTGGAGAATGCCATAGACAGAGGAGCCTGGTGGGCTACAGTCCATAGGATCCCAAAGAGTCAGACAGGACTGAAAAGACAGCACACACACACATGCCTCCTATGCACCCCTCTTTCTGCCCTCTCCCTCCCTCCCACCTCTGTTATCCCATCGACCCGTTGTACCTCTGCCTCATCTTAGCTTTCAGGCCACTGGTCTCTCTCAGAGGTCCTTCCGGCCAGGCAGGTCCTGGTGGCGTCCCCTCTCTGGCTCAACACCCTTAGGCTCTCAGAATCCTTGTCTTGTGAGCAGCCCAGCCAGGAGGGATCACTCATATGTCCAGGCTCTTCCACCTGCCCGTACACACCCCCAGCCAGGTCTGCCTCGGGTAGATCACCTGTCAGCCCCAGGTGGCTCTTCCGCGGTCCAGGCACAGCGTTTGCCTCACCTGTGCCAGGTGATAGGACAGTTTCCTCAGTTGAACCTGGTGGGAGTGACAGGGCTCCATCACGAGAGACACCCTGGGGTCCTCAAATGGGATGACCAGTTCTTCCCAGCTTTGCCTGGACATTCTCAGTTTTAAAGCTAAAAGTCCCAGATCCTGTGATGCCCCCTGAGTCCTGGATCAACCTGCTTATCTGTTTACCTGACAAGAGAACTAAACTTAAGAATATAAGAACTAGCTTCAGTTCCCACTCTGCTCCCGACTACCTGTAACCATTGACAACACTCGTCTCCCTTGCAATAAACTGACCATTGTAAGCCCTTCCTGTGTATCTCACAGGACCGTCCTAAAGGGTCACATCAGATAATGATGGTAAAAGTGCTTCGTGAACACTAAAGCACTGGACAGATGTAAAGAGGATTTTATTACCCAGTGTTTATGACCTGGAGGCTAGAGTATTAGTGATTTCAATTAATCATATAAATGGAAAAATAAATTGGTTTTATGGAAACAGATTCCCACATCTCATCAAGGGTTCAGGGCCAGGGCAAGGAAAAGGAAGCAATCCAATGGGCTCATGGCTCTGGCTGAGCTAAACCTAAGCAGAGGCTTGCCTGAGCCCATCTTCTGCTCCGGGAGCCCAGAACGTGCCTGTCTGGGACCTACAGGCTCAGTCCCAGGATGTGGCCTCATCAAGATCTCTTCCTAGCCACAGAGAAATCAAATGCAGTTTATTCTTTTTTTAATATATTCTTTTTTAGAAAACAAAATGTACTTATCTACTTGGCTGTGTTGAGTCTTAGTTGCCGCACGCAGGATCTTCACTGCATCACATGAGCGCTTTCGTGGCAGCACGTGGACTCTCTCGTTGTGCCGCGTGGGCTTCCGTAGTTGCGGCTCCTGGGCTTAGCTGCTCCGTGGCGTGTGGGATCTTAGTTCCCTGGCCAGGGACTGAGATGCATCCCCTTCACTGCAAGGTGGATTCTTAACCACTGGACCACCAGGGAAGTCCCAAACACAGTTGATTCTTAATTGCCCGTGGCGTGATTGAATAAAACTGGCAAATGTCAGGCAAGCATCATTTCCATGATTTACATGGGGCTTCCCATGTGTGTTCAGTGCTGTGGGCTTCACAATATTCTGGGAGTGTTCAGGAAGCAGCCAGAAGAAGTGGAAACCTGAATATTTCTAAAACAGTTAGTCCTCAAGCCCTTGGTAATTTCTCCTACTGAGATTGTCCTTGGCTCTGACGCAAAGCCCCAACTGAAACTGAACAGGCACTGACCTGAAGCTTAAGTCTTGAGGCTTAGAGCTGAATATAGACATAGTTGTGATGAACTGGCTCCCTTCTTTCATACTGGAAGGAAGTTTGTGGTCAGGGTGTAAAATGAAACTCAGTTTGAAAGATGGACAGCCAGGTGCCCACCCAAAGGAACTTGTCTTCTAGGTGGAGAGACAGCAGAGAAGCAGAGAAACAGCACCCATAACAGTTCTAATATAGGACTGTCTATTGCATGTTAAGAAATAGGGACAGTCTTGCCAAAATGGACTTAGGGTAAGTGACAATGTCATCAATAATTTGGGAGCAAGGTTTTGCTGTGGACAATTTGCAATGCAGAGCATCTGTCCTTGTATAATTAAGACTAGACTGTCCCCAGTTCTGGTTTGTGAGTTATGGAATTTGAGGCCTGTGAACCCAATAAAGAAAAACAACGACATAGCCTCTCCTCCCAGCTCAGCTAATCAATGAGACCATCAAAATAATAGCTTTGCCTGGGACAGGTCAAGCCAGTGCTGCCCTGGGCCTTTTCAGTTAGCCTTGCAGAAATCAGCCGTGTCCCCATCCTTCCTCTGTCTGGGAGGTAGGGTGAGAGCCAGACAACCTCCCCTCCAGCTCTCTCATGAGTTTGTCTGCTGACGACTTTGAAAAGCCAGCCGTAGTGAGAAGGAAGGGAATTTGCTTTAAGTGTTCAGTGTTCTTTAAAGTAATAGAAGGCTTTCTTTTATATTTATTTATTATTTGACTACGCTGGGTCTTAGGTGTGGCGTGTGGGATCCTCAGTCTTCATTGCAGCTGGCAGGATCTTTGCTTGTGGCATGGGGACTCTAGTTTCCTGACCAGTGATCAAACTCAGACCCCTGCACTAGGTGAGCAGAGTCTTTGCCACTGGATCACCAGGGAAGTGACAGAAGTTTTAAAATTGAAGAATATTTTAAAGGTTCACTTCTTCATTTTACAGGCTTCCCCAGTGGCTCAGTGGTAGAGAATCCACCTGTCAATGCAGGTGATGCAGATTCGATCCCTGGGTTGGGAAGATCCCCTGGAGAAGGAAATGGAAACCTCCTCCAGTATTCTTGCCTGGAGAAGTCCATGGACAGAGGAGCCTGATGGGCTATAGTCCATGGGGTCGCAATAAAGTCAGACACGACTTAGCCACAAAACAACAACTTCATTTTTACAAAGAAGAAAAACAAGGCTTGGAGTGTGTATGAGGGATGCGGGGCGAGGGGGTGGTGGTGGGAAAGAAGAAACACACTGTGGAGAAAGCAAAGATGAATTTCAAAGGATCATTGCTCTATCTGTGTACCAATTCAATATTCATTGAATATTTATAATAGACACGCTTGCTCTGTATTCCCTTTTTTAACCCTGTGTCAGCCTATGAGGATATTACTCTGATTATCTTCATTTTGCTGATAGGAAAATCAAGGCACAGAGAGGTTAAGTAACTTGCCCAAGGTCACACAGCTGGCAGACTGAGCTGAGATTAGACTCCAACTTGCTTGCTCTTATGCATTCACTTCTCAGCTCTCCAGCCTCTTGCTTGTGCACATCCTGGAACCTGTAGCTTTTTGAAAGTTACTTGTTCATAGACAGAGTCTGGATCCTTTGTTCACTTTTGAAAAAATACATCCATTAATTCATTTGTCTATAAATATTTTTTGAGCATCTACTATCTACCAGGTTCTACGGACTCCAAATAAGTAACACCCAGTTTCTGTCTTCCAGGAGCTCAGGATCAGTTGATAACCCTACTCTAGATGGCAGTCTTCTGTTTTGTAAACTGTGTCCATTTTTTGTTGTGACAAATTAAAACAAACTTTCAGGGCCTAAAATGACACCCATTTATTAGCTCCTACTTCTGTAGGTTAGAAGCCCGAGTGGTCTTGGCTGGGCTTCTCTGTTCAGAGTCTCATGAGACTGAAGTCAAGGTGTCAGTTGGCCTGAACTTTTACCTGAAGTCTCTGGGGAGGAAAAAAAAAATCTGCTTCTGGGATCACTCAGGTTGTTGGGAAATAGGTGCTATTATCCCCCCGTTTTATAGAGAAGGAAACTGATGCTCATAGAGGTTTATACCTTCCCCAGGACCACACTGGTGGAACTGAGGCAATCCCAGCTTGGGTCTATCAAACTCAAAAAGCAGGGACCTTCTCCTTTCTCAGCAGCTGTAAGAATGGTGCTTATGAGCAGTGAGAAGTAAAGACCCCTTCCCATCTGCCATCATGTCACCACTACTAGTCTGAGAACACTGGAACACTCTGACTTCTTACCTAGGGAGTCACTGGGTAAGAAGGTAAGTCACTCTGACTCACTTAACCCTCACGGCATCCTGTGAGTAGGGACCATTATTGTTCCCATTTTCTAGCTGAGGAAACTGAGGCACCATGAGCTTACATAAGTCACCCAAAGTCACCCAGCTGGTTGGAACTAGAACAAGATTCAATGTGAGACAGTCTGGCTCCAGAGCCTGCACACTCTGTGCCATCCTGCTTTTTCTGCCAGAAATTGAGAAGAAAAAGAAATGACAGATGCAAACCTTGCCCAGGATGGAGTCAGGATGCCCACTCTATGCTGGGCACACAACATGGGCTCCATATCTCAGTATGTTCAATGTCTGTATTTACAGCAAGCCTTGGCAAGGACAGTTTGCCTGAGCCCACACAGTTATAAAGTGCTAGAACCAGGATGTAAGCAGGGTTCTCTCTAAAGCCTGGGCTCTTTCCTTTCATCAAAGATACACTGTGGCACACATGCAAGGGATCAGAGAACATGAACCAGTGGTGGCCTCGCATGTACAACAGTTAGGGGCAGAATGAGAGCCTGAAAGTTGAAGGGCATGGGGCTCAGCAAGGTAGACAAGGTGGATTTCTAGGAGAAGGTGAGAGAGAAGGTCAGTCTAGGTGGACTTCTAGGAGGAGGTGAGAGAGAAGATCAGTCTAGGTGGACTACTAGGAGGAAGTGAGAGAGAAGGTCAGTCTAGGTGGACTTCTAGGAGGAGGTGAGAGAGAAGATCAGTCTAGGTGGACTTCTAGGAGGAGGTGAGAGAGAAGACAAGTGAGTGACAAGATGACTTTGGAGCTCCTGGGATGCTTTAGTTTTGACTAGGCACTATGTCCAGTTTTTCTTTTTTGTTTAAAAAAATACTTGTGCTGGCTTGCTATAAATAAATGATAGCTTCTGTTTCTAAATCGGCTTTTATTTCCATGTGTTAACAACTAATTACTGGCGCACTTGGCAGGCAGTCCCTCTCCGAGTCTGCAGAGCCATTAGTGTGGCAGTCCCTACTCTCTTGGCATGCATGTTTAAAGAGCCTCTCACCTCCCTCTTAGAAGGGGGACCCTGCTTACTGGTGGCCAACCGTCTTCCCAGGAGTCTACTGAGTCCAGAGCAGCTTGACTCACTCACTTTAAATGTAGATTTTATGGAAAAAAGCAAGACAGGTGTGAATTTAGAGCCTCATTCAAACCCTGTGATCCCTTGGAGCCCCTGGGTTAAAATTTATTTTTATAGAGTTTTTGCAGTTAGCACTGCCCAGCTGCCAAGGGCTGCCAGCAGATGAGAGAGGAGATATGAGATGCTCTTAGGACACAGGACAAGCCAAAGTTAGGCTGGAATCCCTTTTCAAAATGCCATCATAGTACAAACTATATAAGCTTATCATCAAGCTTCTTTCTTCACCTTTCAATTGGTTGGGTTGCCTACTGGCAAAACTCTTCCTGAATACTATTATTTGCATCTAAAGGCAGTGAAATATTGTTTTTTTTATATCATACTCTGCATTTCACAGGGCTTCCCCGTCCAGACGATTTCCCAATCTACCTATTCACAGAATCATACTGACATTCTATGGCATGTATGGAACTTTCATTGTGTTACCTGCTTTCCATGGATTATCTCATCTAATCCTCACAAAAAGTCCTGGGAGTTTGATGCTATCTGAATCTCCATTTTCAGATGAAGAAAGCAAGGCATAAAGGGGAACAGTGATAAGTCACTCATCGCTACGCTATGCTAAGTCACTTCAGTCGTGTCCGACTCTGTGAGACCCCATAGACAGTAGCCCACCAGGCTCCCCCATCCCTGGGATTCTCCAGGCAAGAACACTGGAGTGGGTTGCCATTTCCTTCTCCAATGCATGAAACTGGAAAGTGAAAGTGAAGTCGCTCAGTGGTATCCGACTCTTAGTGACCCCATGGACTGCAGCCTACCAGGCTCCTCCGTCCATAGGATTTTCCAGGCAAGAGTACTGGATTGGGGTGCCATTGCCTTCTCCAAGTCACTCATTAGGAAGTAGAAATACCAAATCCTAACTGTGGCTGCCCCACCTTGTGATTCTGTGCTCAACCACAGTGCTCTTTGGGTAGAATGGGCTGACACAGTGAGGTCTGTGGGCAGCCTCATTACCATCATGAAAGTGAAAGTGTCAGTTGCTCCAACAAAGAGTCCAACTCTTTCCAAGCCGATGGACTGTAGCCTTCCAAGTTCCTCTGTCTGTGGAATTCTCCAGGCAAGAATACTGGAGTGGGTAGCCATTGCCTTCTCCAGGGGATCTTCCTAACCCAGGGACTGAACCCAGGTCTCCTGCATTGCAGGCAGATTCTTTACCATCTAGGCCACCAGAGAAGCCCCATTGCAGGAAACTAAACTATATGCATGGAGGAAATGCCTGATCATATAACCAATCTGTGGCAGAGCCAGGACCAAAAGCCATATTCTTCCTACCCTGTTTCAATTTCTTATTGATTGAGTGCCCTTGGACAGACTACGAGGCTCAGTTTCTTCATCTGTGAAATGGGGTATTAACACATACCTTGTAAACTTGAAACAAAGATAGGAAGAGAGAGCACCCAAATTATTACTTTAGACATAATGCACAGTCTGTTTTTCCTTCCCTCCTCTAAAGCAAAGCTTCTGAAACAGAGAAGAACCAGATCTATTGAACATCCCAGAATGTCTTTGTGAAGATACACAGAAGCTGTGTAACTGACGATGGATTAATATCCATGAAAAGTAAAGTGTTCTTATGAATGAGTGACTCATTTGAGGGTAGTTTGGGAATGGCTGGAGAAACACTTGCCACAGCTGGAATCGAAGAGGAGGATATGCTGTTGGTACAAGTTAGAAGAGGCCAGGGATGTTGTTGCTAAAGATTCTATAACCCAGAACAGTTTCCAATAAGAAAGAATCATCTGGTCCAAAATGTCAATCGTGCTGCTGTTAAGAAACTCTGCCATCAGTCAACATGAAAAAGACCAACAATTCAATAGGAAAATGGCCAAAGGATCTGGAGAGGTAGTAGAAACAGAAATGGTCAATAAGCATGAAACAACACCCTGCTTCACCGGTCAACAGTGGAAAGAATACAATTCAAAACATGCAAGAAGGCATCACTTTCCTCCTGCAAATGAACAGGAATAAAAGTTAGAGTAACAAGTGTTGGTTGGGTTGTATAGCAATCAGAACTCATGCTAATATAGGTACAACTACTTTGGAGTTGGCAATACCTAATTAAATCAAAGATGTGTGTGCTTGTTAAGTCACTTTGGTAGTGTCCAACTTCTTGCGACCCTGTGGACTGTAGCCTGCCAGGCTCCTCTGTCCATAGGATATTCTCCCAGGCAAGAATACTGGAGTGGGTTTCCATTTTCCCAACTCAGGGATCAAACCCGCATCCCTTATGTCTCCTGTATTGGCAGGTGGGTTTTTACCACTAATGCCACCTGAGAAGCCCTTAAGTTGAAGATACAGAACCAAAGGCTTCCCTGATAGCTCAATTGGTAAAGAATCCACCTGCACTGCAGGAAAACCTGGTTCAATTCCTGGGTCAGGAAGATCAAGGGATAGGCTACCCACTCCAGTATTCTTGGGCTTCCCTGTGGCTCAGCTAGTAAAGAATATGCCTGCAATGCGGGAGACCTGGGTTCAATCCCTGGGTTGGGAATATCCCCCAGAGAAGCGAAAGGCTACCCATTCCAGTATTCTGGCCTGGAGAATTCCATGGACTGTATAGTCCATGGAGTCACAAAGAGTTGGACACAACTGAGTGCCTTTCACATACAGAAGCAAAAGGGGTGATTCCACCCTGAAGACCTTCTGCTCGAGGTGTAGGGAGAACAGTGTGAGCCAAAAAGTTAATGGCAGCCTTCTAGTAGCGAAAGATTAGAAACAATAGTCCATCAAAGGGGGAACAGATGATGAAATAAGTAAACAGTGTACCAACAAAACTTGCGGAAAGGAAACATTGCAAGGGATCCTGGAGACAGTGTGCATGCTTACATAAAGCTTTAAAACTGGAGAGCCAGGGATTTCCCTGGTGGTCCTGTGGTTAAGAATCCACCTGCTAGTGCAGGGGACGTGGGTTCGATCCCTGGCCCGGAAGGATCCCCCATGCCCCAGGGCAACTAAGCCCGAGAGCTGCAACTTCTGAAGCCCATGAGCCCTAGAGCCTGTGCTCCACAACGAGAGAAGCCGCTGCAATGAAGCCTTGCACTGCAGCTAGAGAGCAGCCCCCATTCGTCATAACTAGAGAAATCTGCGTGCAGCAACAGAGACCCAGCACAGCCAAAAATAAATTAATTAATTTTTAAAAAATTGGCAAGCCGAACTGTTGACAAAGCTGACATTTACCATCGTGTACTAGAGGCACAAAAGCTAGCATGGGAATATCAATATCTGTTTCAGGATGGTGCTTATTGCTGGGAAAGGAAGGTGGGTGGGGAATACCATTTAGGAGAGTCACAGAGGGCGTCTGTTATATTTATAAATGTTTCATTTCCTAGGCTGGGTGGTGGGTGTTTGTTCTCTTATTCTCTGTACTTTTTTGTGTGTATTTATAATATAAAATCAAATGAAATGCCACAGAAAATAGCATGATAGATTAGACTATAAATAACCTAAGGGCCCCATTTAGCCCAGGTTGGAGCAAACATGTGGGAGATGGGTGTTGAGGAGGAGAGCCTCCTGTCCCTCTTACTCCGAATCCCTTGTGACTGTGGATTTTCTGTGCAAACATGTGCCATGGAGGCCATACTTCACCTTCATGAGGTTCCTATGACCCCTCTGAAGACGAGAATCTGTGTGTTTCTAGAAGTCCTCAGTTTCAGACGCTGAAGGCAAACCCCTCTCTCTGGAAGAACTAAGATTCAGGATCCAAGGCCATTCCCATAGTCACCTTCAAGATCTGGGTCCCCTAGTCACCTTCAAGATCTGGGGCTTTTACTTCTTATTTTTCATGTCCGCCCAGTGCACATCTGAATGGCTAAGTTCATTGGAAGGAATTTGAACACAACAGACCACATCCTCTTGTCTTTCCAGATGTTCAAGTATCATGTTGCCAAAGAAATGACTCACTTTTAAGAACCAGAATCCTCTCAGGATACATAGGAGACTCCTAAAAGCATTTGTAAAATGGGCATAAACCAGTTGCCTGCAATCTTCAAAACCTTTCACACTATGTATGATAAATTATTGAATTATCCTCAAAGAACAGATATAAAGGGACATCTTGTACTGACAGGAGTGGGGAGAGGGTCTATAACTGAGTTTAAGGCCTGATCACAGTCTTCAGGAGGCTTTCATGCATTCAAAAAAGTATTTACTGAGCACCTACTATGTGATAAGTTAGCCTCAGTCAGTTCAGTTCAGTCGCTCAGTCGTGTCCGACTCTTTGCTGCCCCGTGAATCTCAGCACGCCAGGCCTCCCTGTCCATCACCAACACCCAGAGTTCACTCAGACTCGTGTCCATTGAGTCAGTGATGCCATCCAGCCATCTCATCCTCTGTCGTCCCCTTCTCCTCCTGCCCCCAATCCCTCCCAGCATCAGAGTCTTTTCCAATGAGTCAACTCGTCGCATGAGGTGGCCAAAATACTGGAGTTTCATCTTTAGCATCATTCCCTCCAAAGAAATCCCAGGGTTGATCTCCTTCAGAATGGACTGGTTGGATCTTCTTTCAGTCCAAGGGGCTCTCAAGAGTCCTCTCCAACACCACAGTTCACAAGCATCAATTCCTCGGTGCTCAGCTTTTTTCACAGTCCAACTCTCACATCCATACATGACCACTGGAAAAACCGTAGCCTTGACTAGATGGACCTTTGTTGGCAAAGTAATGTCTCTGCTTTTGAATATGCTATCTAGGTTGGTCATAACTTTTCTTCCAAGGAGTAAGTGTCTTTTAATTTCATGGCTGCAGTCACCATCTGTAGTGATTTTGGAGTGGTGCTGGTAATTTTATCAGTGAAAAATCCAAGTCCTGACACGAAGGTCTCATTGGGATGGAAGAGACAAACAATGAACAGGTAGACAAAACCACAAATGACAACACAAGGCAGAGTTTAGACAGTGATAACTGCTAGAAGAAAATGAGCAATAGTAGAGTGTATAGAGAGTGAAAGATTAGAAACTACAGTCCTTCAAAGGGGTATAGATGATGAAATGAATAAGCCATGTACCAACAAAACTTAAGGAAAGGAAAAGTTACAAGACATCCTGAAGATAGTATTTATGCTTATGTAAAGCTTTAAAACCAACCAGCCAGGGACTTCCCTGGTGGTCCAGTGATTAAGAATCCACCTGCTAGTGAGGGGATGCCAGTTCAATCCCTGGTTCGGGAGGCTCCCACATTCTGTGGGGCAGCTAAAGCAGCCCCTGCCCTCCTGGACCATATACTGTAGCTGGGATTATCATAACGGGAAGATACTCTAGGTGATCCAGCTAGAGGGAAGGCCCCGATGTACTGTAAACCATCTCCAAAGGTGGTAAATGCAGGCTTACTTGAATCATGTACTACTCAGGGGAGATCATGTTGATGGGTTGGACAGGGTAGATAAGATGGGTAGATTGAAAAACCTGGTCCAGTGTCTTAGAGCTTCTCCCATCAAGAAGTGAAAGCCCTTTCCCTACCCACTGAGTCTGAGCTGACCTCATGGCTTGCTTTGACCGATAACATCTAGTGGAAGAGATACTGGGTGATTCCAGAGCCAAGGCTTGGGGAAGACAGGAAGCTTTTGTTTTCACACTCTTGGAATCTGGAGATTGCCACATTTCAAGAAACCCAGTTTGGCCCTCCTTAAGGATGAGGCCACAGTGGAGAGAAAGAGACCACGTGGAGGATGAAAGGCCATTCCATTTACCCAGCTGAGGCCCCAGACACACGGGCAGAGTCATCCCAGGTGCCCCAACATGGGTTGTAATCACCTGCATTGAGCCAGACAAGACCAGCAGAAGAACCAGCTAGCCAACCCACAGAATGATGAGAAGCAATGAGTTTCAAAGCGGTATATGGCAATAAGTAACGAGAGAGAGAGAGTAACACTCAGAGATATACCCAGCAGCAGCAGCAGCAGCATAGTTCTCTGGGACCAGTCAGTTCACAGAATGTGCTCATCAGATTTGGGGTAAGAAAGACAGATTCCATCCCGACGCTGGGGCCCGGAAGAGTGACACCAGCATCAAGGTCAAGCAGGCTTCTAGGTGAGACCCTCCCCCAGACTCTCCTTGTATGTGCTGGTGGTCTGAGAATGAGGATTCAGGTCAGAGCCTCACAGGTGTCCAGGACTCAGGCTCGTAACAGTGGGCACAAGACTTGAAGCAGCAAGACTCGTTCCTGACTCCTCTCTCTAAGTTCCGATGGGCCCAGGCCAAATGGGACAAAGGCACAGGAATGTCTTCAGTAGCACTGCACAGGGGCAGGTCTCTTGGGAGAAAGATCACATTTACAAAAAAAAAAGAGATCAATACAAGGACACAATAGCCAAGTACCCAAAGGCCTGGGTCAGATGCTAAGAGTTTGGAGTCCAGAGATGGGACGGATCACCCAGAAGACAAACAGGGCATGAACACAGTGGATAGTCTCCTAAGGGGGTGAAGATTTGAGTGAATGGAGAGTTGGACTGCAACCAACAAGAAGTGGATCGGAGTTAGGGGGAGGGCACTTAGGGAGAAAGAAGGTGGGAGGAGAGGAGAGGAGAGAAGGCAAGATCCAACTTGCTGAGGGAGATGGGCAGACCCACTTGGCCAAAGGAGAGCTCATGTGGATGTGATCAGAATACAAGGGCTAACTGTGAATGCTAAGAGAAACAAATTTGCTTCTAGGATGTGACACATGAAGGCCGCTCAGAGTTTTTGAGCAAAGAATATATACTTTAAAGACTTAAATGAATCAGTGCATGGATGGATGGATGGATAAATATGCTTTAGTTAGGAGAGGCAGATGCATGCTTTAAACATAAAGATATGGATGAAAGAATAAATGGATTGATGGGTACATGAATGGATGGCTGGTTGAATATGTAATGATGAAGACATACAAATACGCACTTTAAAGATAAAGATCTGCATGAGTGTATGAATGACTAAATGAATGGATGCATGCATGGGTAGATGGCTGAACAGATGACTCTGTGGCAGAAAGAAGAGCCCGAGAAAGTCAATTAAGTCTTCTGGTGAATAGCTTTGACACTTGCATCCATCAATGCTGCTGCCCTCCACTGCCCCACTCCCTGGGGCCCATCCCATCAGCCAGTGCTGCAGGCTCACCTGAGTGCTGGTGAAAAGGTTCAGGAGAGTGTGTCATGAGGGTAACAGGCACTCATTGATCACAGCCAGGCTCTAGCTCTTCTGGGAACAAATCACAATGGCATGGGCTGAAGGCTGCAGGATGGGGGAACCCAGACATGTCATGCTGGCTTGCACATGCCTTGAAGGCCCCAGATTTGGCAAAGGGGGGCTTCCAAACACCTTGCCTTATTGTCACAGCACTGAGCACAATGCCGGGCACATAGTAAATGCTCAATGAAATTTTGATGAGATGAAAAGAAATTTCCTGACATTCCCTGGATGTGACAAACAAGCTGTGTCTAACTGACACCATGCCCACAATCCCCGTGAAAGCCCTTGTTAGAGAGAAGGAGTGAGTTGAACAGTCCATAACCCGACCTTCAAGGGAAGACATAAATCAGACCTCATCAACTTTCAGGGAAATAAATTCTATGAAATGAGCCTGCCATCTGCCTTCTGTGATATAAATCAAGCCTCCCTTGGATCTTTTATGCCTACAGTCTGAGGTCCATATTCCTTAGCAAAATATGCACAGTCCCCCAGTTTGTGACCTCCAGCTTTCAAAATATCCATATGGCCCTTCATTTATTGATTGCTTATTATATGTGGGAGGATATATCAGGCATTGCGACCCCAAGATAAATGAGATACATTCCTTTCCCTCAAGGAGAATATTATCTATTAGGGAGATAGATGCTTATAAGTGTCGTATACATTTCATGTGGTCTATAGCTACACATTACAGCAAAACAACTGAAAAGATAGGCACGTGACCCAAGTAACACAGAGGAGGAAGAGAGGATTGATTGCCTCCGCCTGAGGGTCAAGGAAGGTGTTGTTATTAAAAGATGATTCTGGAAGCTCAGGTGGAAGTTTCCCAAGCCAAAAAGAAGAGCAAGGATGTTTGAGGCAGAGGGAGCCATCTCCGTGAAGACCCTTGGTTACAAAGTTCCAGAAGTTGAAATGGGAATTTAATATCTGGAGACCTGCCCTGTCAATTGAGAGGTTGGTCACACAATCCCCTGAGAGGATATATAAAAGTGCTTTGTTAGCTACAAAGTTTTACAAATACTGGGGCTCAGTACCTGAGTGGTGATTGATTGACCAATTTGGCACAAGCCAGTGGGAACTGTTCATAACACCTGCCTGAACCAAGACATGCTAATAGAAAGCCTACTGGAGTGAGTCTTTAACTTTAGGGCTCCCCTGACAGCCATTTGGATTCTGTTTGACTGTGAAAAGACTGATGGAAGGGATGGACAAGGCGGGAGGTCAGACTGACTTGGAACCAAAGGGTGATGGTCACCGGCGCTAGCGGTAAAGAACCCGCCTGCCGATGCCGGAAACACAGGAGACCCAGGTTCGATCCCTGGGGCAGGAAGATACCCTGGAGGAACGCATGGCAACCCACTCCAATATTCTTGCCTGGAGAATCCGATGGAAAAAGGAGCCTGGTGGGCTACTGTCAATATGGTCATAAAGAGTCAGGCACAACTGAAGTGACTTAGCATCCACTAGCACAAAATGAAGATGATGCGGCTTAGTGGTAATTAAGTGAGCTAATGAAAGGAAGGCTATCTGGGTACCATTTGCAATTTTCAGGAATCAAAGCCTTCGCCAACAACGGGCTAAGTGTCTATTATTTGTGAGAACTTGTGGTTAAGTAGAATGAGGAAGACAGGTGAAAAAATGCATAGACCCTCCCCTCAAGGAGTCTGAGATTTGTAACAAAGTCTTGCGATATGATTGACAAGTGCCAGGTCCCAAATCCAGTTCCTGATTTCCTCCCTCATTCCTCCATTTGTTTCCATATAGGTCAGTGGTGCCTCCATTCACCAAATAACTCAGGCCCTGGTCTGAAATTCAGTTCCACACTTTCCCTCCCCTCCTCCCAGCATCCAATCCATCAATGAGTCCTACTGGCTCTTCCTCCGAAGGAAATCCCCGTCCTCCCATTCCTTAGACACCTGGAATGTTGTTTCCAGGCTCGCCTCTCCACAGTCCAGCAGCCAGATCAACCTTTTCAAAATGCAAATCACATTATGGTTCCTACTCCTCTTAGCACCCCGCTAGACCATCATGCTTAGACCCAAATCCAAATTCTTTGCAGTGATCCTCCTAGGCATTATTTCACCCCTGCTTTTTGTTGTTGTTTTTTTTTTTTTTTTTAAAGGCTGCATCATTTGAGATTAGTTCCCTTCAGGATTGGGGGGAATATACATATACTCAGTCATGTTCAACTCTTTGCAGCCCCATGAACTGTAGCTCTCCAGGCCCTTCTGTTCGTGGGATTCTCCAGGCAAGAATACTGGAGTGGGTTACCATTTTCTTCTCCTAGGAATCTTTCTGACTCAGGGATTGAACCCAATTCTCCTGCAGGTTATTTCTTTACCTGCTGGGCTACCTGGGGATCAAACCCATTCCCTCTCCATTGGGAGTGCACAGTCTTAACCACTGGACCACCAGGGACATCCAACCCCTGTCAAGTTTTTAACCATGGCTCTGGCCCTCCTTCACTACCCTCCATCCACACTTGCTTTCTCCTCCACCAGACGTATTCCCACTCCCAAAGTTTTGCCTTTGCTGTTCTCTCTGCCAGAACCACTCTTTCCCAGACTCACGTAAGGTCACTCCCTCACCACACCCAGATTCTGCCCAGAGATGCCTTCTCTGATGTAGCCACCTCTCCAGCCCTACTGTCTCCTTATCCAACTTTTTTTCATAGGAATAACATAGTGCACCTATTAGGTGCTTAACAAACCTTGTTTGAATGAAGGCATCCAAGAGAAATACCAGGGAAGGAGTACACATATCTGAATGAAGAGCAGGACGTCTCAAGCAGAGGAAATATACAAATCAAGGCAGAAAGAGGTGCAAGGGTATGGCACATCGATGGCAGAGGAGGCAACTCAGTTATGAAGTTCACGGGCACCCACGGGACGGTAGTGAGATGCCAGGCAAGGCGGATCATGGAGGGCCCTGTGCGTCATGCTGGGGACCACATCTTCAGCTGCAAGGAGGCATCTCACATCATGGAAGATGACTGCCAGGAGTAGTAACGGGGCCCCTGGAGAGAGAGGTCAACTGAGCCTGAAGCTGAAAGAACCTGGGGTTCGAGGTGGCTCACAAGAGTTTGCAAACCTTATGGCAATGTCATGTCCATTTGCAGTAGCCCATGCCCCTCTCCCGGGTCTGTTTTGTCTGTTGCTCTACAGGTTGACTTTGTTCCTCATCTTGAGTTCCAGCTCCTCAGACAGAAAGTAATTTGACTGACTCCCATTTTCTTTGTTAAAAGGGGGCCCACTTTAAAGGCCAGCTGGCAGCCAGGACGCTTCTCTCATGAGTCCAGTGTTCCTGCCTGATTCAATTAGCTGTGGCCTGGTTGGAAAGGAGGTCACATGGCCCAAACAAGGCTGCTTGGCTGCCCTGAACCCTGCAGGGATCATGGAGAGGGCGGTTCCTTTAGCAGAGGAAGTGAGAGCCACCACACCCCCGAGGCTAGCTAGTACAGTAAGCCCCCGACATATGAACTTTCCAGTTGCAAACTTGCAAAGACGTGAACGTGCATGCCATCGGTGTCAGGCATGAGTGACATTGTAGCTCGCCCTCTGTCTCCAATTGCTGACGGTCCTTCAGCTCTATCATCTCTCACGTCCTCTCCCTCCTCCAATCAGTCACTCTTCCTGTCCATTCACTCGATTCCAGCCCCTGTATACCAGCTATGGTACTGTGCTATTGTACCTTTCCAGGTACTATAAGATTAAAAACCATTTCTTTGTTTTATGTATTATTTGCCTGAAAAGTATTATAAACCTATTGCAGTACAGTACTAAATAGCTGATTGGGTTAGTTGGGTACCTAGGCTAACTGTGTTGGACTTGTGGACAAATTGGACTTACAAATGTGCTCTTGGAACAGAACTCATTCATAGGTAGGGGACTTACTGTACTATATGTACATATGTTCCCCTAGACACAGGTAATCCTAAAACTAAACACGAAATGGGAATTGTTTTAAGTCTCCCAAGTATTTGCCCTGAGCAGAGCCCCCAGGCTTTCTTTATTTCAAGTTCCTCTTTTTGCGTAACCTGGAAGGCTCTTGGCTGAATGGCAGAGAGACATAAAGGAAGTGAGCCCTATGTGAGGACAGCCTGAGATTACCCACAGATACGAGGAGGACCAGGCTTCCCTGGTGGCTCAGTGGTAAAGAATCTGCCCGCAATGCAGGAGACTTGGGTTCAATCCATGGTCTGGGAAGATCCCCTAGAGAAAGAAATGGCAACCCACTCCTGTACTCTCACCTGGGAAATCCCACGGACAGAGAAGCCTGGTGGGCTACAGTCCATGAGGGTCACAAAAGAGTTGGACACGACTGAGTGACTAAACAACGAGAGGGGACAGCAGGATGACCCCAGTCAGTAAGGACACTCCTGGCTACGAGAGAGAGAAAGCCTCCGCTGGCATAAACAGTAAGGACCCTCTGTAGGTCATAGGACAGAAAGTCCAGAGTTAAGCTGGGCCCAAGGTTGTAACAATCAACACCCATCATGCCATCAGGGGCCTGGGCTCTCCTCTCCTCTCTGCCCAGGGATCAGCAATCCTCAGCTAGCCCGAGTCATCTTCAGCTTGGCAGATATCTGCAGCTGTCCTGAGCTCCATGGATGGACAAAATAATGTCCAGAAGAGGAAGAGGAACCCTCCTCCTGTGACTCCCTTAGATGAGAGGAGAGATTGTTCCGGAAGTTTCCCCCAAAGTCTCTGCCTGCTCTCTCGTTGGCCAGAAGTGGTCCACAAGACCCTTTCCATTGTCTAGGGGAAGTGGGATGACCCTTAGATCAATCTAGGGGGTGGAGGCCATCTTCCTCTGAAACAGGTCTCTTTGTCGAGGAGAGATGGATGTCTGAACTGGTTCAGGTTCTCTTGGGAAGCAAGATGGGGTTGTGCAGCAATTCTGGGAAGCCGCCTAGGGTCTACTGCACCCTAGGGACCATTCCAGACAACGACAACAGAGACCAAGGCACCAAGAAGGATGGGGCACAGGAAGTGTCGAGGTGGCAGTCCTGTGCAAAGACATGCACAGGTGGGGAGGCCCATACCCTGCTTTTAAATCCCAGCTCTGCAGCCCACCAACTGATACCTCCTCCCAGAACCTCAGTTGGCCCACCTACAAAACACATTTGGGTATCTGTTCTGACTCTATAATGATCTCAAACGCAAACAAAATGATGGAGGCAGAACAGCTTCCCAGCCTGGTGGAGAAGCCGGTTATTATTAATGAGACAGACAGAAAGAGAGTGTCAGCCGAATCAGAGGGAACGGCAAGCCAGGGACGAAGGCTGGGGGTGGCTTGCTGGCGCCTTGAGGTGTGAATGGTAGGCAGTGCCACTTCACGCTGCCCCTCAGGGACACCAATGCCCTTCTCAACCTTGCGATAGCCCTGTGTGCAAGAAGACACCAAATAACAAAGAAAATAAGTTCAGGAGACCCAAGCAGAATGTTGTACTCTTAGTGACTTCCCACCGACCCAGGGACTGTGGGGGTGTCGCTGGCAGGGATCTTTATGTCTGCGATGGAGGGCTCAATCTCCTTAAATCAGCGTCCTAGGAGCGTTTGGAGACAGTAGGGAAACCAGCTTCAACCTGATCCATCGCAAACCCACCAATGGATCAATGAAGCAGGGCAGGCCTCCCTAATCGAGACTTTAGTTGTTGTTTATTTTTGTTTGTTTGTTTTTAATTTTGAGGCTTTCTTCAAAAAAATCTCAGCTAGTTGGACTGCTGACTTGGCGATGGGGACGCAGACTTTAAGAGGAGAGAAAAAGGCAGGCAGACTAAAGGCCGCGCGACTCCGCATCTCGGAGCGGGGCAGCTAATCAGTTCATTTCAGCTTGCGTGACCCGAAGGTGGTCCGTACATCAGCGCAGCCGCGCTTGGCACGAGGCTGAAGCAGCACCGCCCCCCCCCCCCCCCGG
>SJYQ01104585.1:163003-173232 GCA_006410935.1 Redunca redunca
CCCCCCCCCCCCGGGTAAGGCATGACCTTCTCTGAGCGCTGGTGGTTGTGGCGTCGGGACTCATGTCCCTGATCTGGACCTTAGCTGTCTTATCTGTTAAAGAAGATTGCGGTGCCAGGTTTAGGCTACCTATCTGCAGCCACGGGCAGAAGTTGTTTCTCCAAATGACAACAGTGGAAGATAACCTGGGACTCCCACTGGCCAAAGCATCCAAGAGCTAAGGCAGGTGACTCGGATTGGAGGGCCTGGGCCCAGTGCCCCACCCATCACAGTTACCACCTATGACCCTGGACAAGTCACTTCCTCTGTGATCTTGATGTCCCCCTGTTCAAAGCAATGGGGTTCCTTAGATGGTCTCTGATTTCCTTTTCAGCTCAGCCCTGCACTGCTTCTTGGACTGAGAACAGTGGCTACAGGATCGGATTTTCCTAAGGGCTTTTTCTCACTCATCCCGTGACTCTCTATAGAGTCAAGGCAGAAACACTCAGGAACAGACCTAGGGTCCTGAACCCACAAAGATAAAGAGCAGGAAAAGGCCAAAACATGCCTTCAGCACTTAATGAAAGCACCCAGGGGATGATGGGCTGGGGGGAGAGCTAGAAAATGCATTTTTGTAGATGGTTCAAATGTAGGATTCTGAAGGATCCAGGATGGGGAATGTGGAAGCCTAGATCTAATTCACAGTTCTGCTGTGAGCACTTTTTTTTTTTTTTCAGGCCTCATTGTGGCTTACCCTAAGCTGAGAAAAATAATATCTACAATACAGGGCTACTGGGTGGATTCGATCAGGCAAGTGTGTAAAGTGCTTGATACGGGGCAAATACTGAGCAAACACTATTTTTCTTCTCATCCCGTGCCAGCCAAAGCACCATTATCATCCAGCTTCTCAGGAGACCTGAGTTCTGGCGAGCAGGGAAACCTCGTCATTTTGAGCAGGGAGTTTAAGCTTCCCAAGTGGGAGGGGCAGCTGGCTTCGAAGTCACAGTTCATTTGGCTCCAGAGTTGCTATCTCCTTGAGCTCTCTCACTTCCTGTTAAAGCTCTTCCTAGAGCCCACTGGCCCAGGCCTGGTCTCAGACAAACCCTTCTCCTAGGAAGCAACTGGATGGGCCAGAGTATGCAGGGGGAAGTTGGCTAAGTCCTAAGGGAGGACAGAGAGTGAACTGAGAGGACAGCAACCAGGACTTTCTCCTTTGCTTGCAGCAGAAGAGCCACATGCTGTTGAAGGCAGCCACCCATCCCAGACCCTTGCCCTGTACCCCACCTCCCACCTTCTGGATCAACCCCAAGTGGCTGTCACTGCCTCAGGCACAAGCCTCCTCCTGAGCTTTCAATGCCCTAGAGGTCAAGCTCAGAGAGCCCCATTCCTGTAAGTCAGCCCCCAGGTTCACAGATGCCAGAGCTTGTCTGAGAAGCTGTTCTTCCTCCAGGCAGTTGGTACCAGGAATGATGTCTTCTTCCAGGCAAGACCCATCCTGACACACAGGATGCTGTGTTGCCCTCTCCTGGTTGGAAATAACCCTCCAGGACCATAGCATTCCAGTTTCCATGCCAGTACAGCAAAGGTACCAGCAGTCCTTCTCTGCTTTCTTCTGGCTGAAGGAAGACAGGACTGATGATTCGAGGTGGGGTGAGCAACTTGAAGGAGGATGGGAAGTCTCTGGGACTCTGTTTACCTGTTCAGTCATTTAATAAATGTTCCTGAGCACCTACTATATACTAGGTCTGTGCTGTGTACAGGAAAGTGACAGATAAATAAGGTGCAATGAAAAAGTCTTTTGGGGGAGATAGCACATGTGCAAATATGGCTGTCCGGGAAAATAAAAATGTATTTTAAGAACAGATCAAATTTGGGAGTGCCAAGAAAGATGGGGAGGGGCTTTGGTCCAGGCAAGTTGGAGAAGGTTGCACAAAGGGAGCTGAGTGCTTAGAGACAGTTCTGATTCTATTAAGAATAACAACTACCCCTTTTTGATTCCCTGGAACAAAATTGTTTAAACACCCTGGGTTTGGAACAGCTGTGCTGAGATAAAAATCCAGAGTCTGGCAAAGAAGGAGCAAACTTCTAAAAGGGTTCCCAGGAATGTAAATCCAAACCCAGATCCAAGATTCAAAGATCTGTCTGCAGGGGATGCATGTGCACACAGCCCTGGGTCGAGCAATGTCAGTAACTAAACCAAGACCTGTATCTATTTGTAAAACGATTTGTACTACTGGGAATAGTCCCAGAAGGATGTTGGTCATTGATTGCTAGGAAACCAGCAATCCCTGCTGGGCTTTCTGCTCCCTGCCACGTTTGCACATGTTTGTTTTCCCCAGGTTCCTGTCTGCTCTCCTCTCTAAACACACACGCAAACTCACCAGCATATGTTCCAGCTCTCATCCCCATGTCCTCCTAAATAAAAATACCAGTGCGTACAACACAGTGGATGATATTGCCACAAATGGAGGCTCACCACTTCTACATTTTGTTTCTGTTTCCGTGGCTGATCGTTAAAGCAAAGTATTTGCCTTGATGAGGACCCTTGGCAAAGGAAACGTGGGCTTGCCTTGCTACAGGTAGGAATGCATTTTATAAATGTTGCATCTCACAGTAGGGGGCTAAGCTTAGTGAGCACTTTGAAGTGTTATCGGTTCTGCGTTAGACCAAAGCCTCTCTTTCACTGGCCTTTAAAATCCAGCTGTGACAAGCCAAGCACACATATACATGCACAGATGTGTACTTATTCCTTCAGGATCCCCCAGTACAGCCAGAAGTCGGTTATCGGTCATGACATATATGCATGCATTCAGAAGACATACATTCTAATGTTGATACTCAAGGGTAAGGAAATGGAGAGAATTCTTATCAACACATGAGGGATTTTCAGTAAATTCATTTCTGAAATGACACCCATCATTATGAAACACCTGCTTGTCCATGACCCTGCATTCCATATCCTACAACTCAGAAAGAAGAAAGGCTTGATGCCTGAAAATGTAGACCTCCCTCTGATGAGCCGCCTACCACACACAGTGGAGGAGGGCATGGCAACCCACTCCAGTATTCTTGCCTAGAGAATCCCGTGGGTGGAGGAGCCTGGGGGACTGCAGTCCACCAGGTCTCAAAGAGCTGGACGTGACTTAGCACAACACACACAAAAACAACAGACCAGGGAGACGATCTGGTGTTTGGGAAGCACCACTGGGCTTTGGAATTAGAGAAATCTGGGTCCAAGTTACAATTCTCCTGTTTATTAGTTCTGGGACTTGAGACAGATATTTTCACTTATCTGAGGCCTCAGTTTCTTCACTTCTAAAATAGACATAATAGGACCTCCCTTATAGGGTTATTACGATGAAGACAACACAAGATAACTCAAGCAAAGCCCCCAGACAATGGGTCCTCACCTTGATGGTGCTCAATGCATGTGAGTTTCTGTCCGCTTCTTTTGCACTCTGTATGGTGCTCCCAGTAGCCTCTCATTCCTTTGTCGTATCCACTGCTTCTTTCTCCTCGGGAGTATTTGCTAGGGCACAGTTAAAACGGCATCGTAGAGAACCTCTGATCCCCTTTGAGTTCTTTATTCCAGAGTCTCGAGCCACAGATTCACACGCCTCTTTCCACTAAACTTCTTTTCACTCTACCTTCCCAAGGTCTTGGGGACGTTGGTGCTCAAGCCCTGTTTATTCCCTTCCCGGAATATCATAAATGCTAATTTTCTGTATTGAAAATTTGCTGTCAAATGTATTTAATCAACTTGAGAATCCTTGGGGGCCTGAGTTGGTTCCAAAGTCACAGTTCCCTTAGTCACTTCCTCTACTGTCTGAAAAAGAACTTGGTCTCCAAGGTGATTTCACTTTCTCTGATGTGAAAAGGATGTCAACGTTACACAAATGGCGTGCTTGCTATCGATCTGTTTGCTCTTTGAGGATTTCTGCAAAAAATGGGTTTGGGTTTATATTTTTAGCAAATGGATGATTCCTTCTGCCTACGCACGTGTCCACCTGTCTGTCTGTCTCTCCGTCTGTGAGTGCAGTCACCCCAAGTCCAAGGAAAGCTTTCTTTGCCTTGACTAGACAGGTCTAGTCAGCTTAAGAACTTCATGCTGAGGAAATCATTTCAGGTCTTTGGTAAATGAAAAATGACAATTTAGGGCTATGATCTTCAATTGTCATATTTTCTACACATGAAGTCATTTGAATTGTTTGTAGTCAATTTCCTGAGCTGGAATTTTACTGAACGATACACCATTTTCCATACTGTCTTATTTTTTTTTTTTTTATCTTTGCTTATGTCATTTTCTTTGCCTAAGATATCATTTCTCATTCATTCACTCATGCATTCATTTGCTCAAAAATAGTTCTTATATACCTGTTCTAGAGAAGGTGCCATGCTGAGTGTTGGGATTCACTGATGGGCAAAAACAGTTTCTGTCCCTTTGGTGTTATCTTAAAAGCAACAGAAATCTTTGAACCACTTTAGGGAGGGCACTGGATACGATTCAATGATTAGCTGGGAAAGAGCATTTTGGCAACAGAGAGGAGACTAGATTGAAGAGGACATGTGTAGATTTGGGAATTTCTTCTATTGACCATGATAGAAAAATTAGCATAGAACTAGTCCTCTGCCATAAATAACTGTATAACTGGATAGAATATATAAGTAAACTGCTTTCTGGCAGTGGCAATGGGCAGGACAAGACCATGGTCCCTGAGAAAAGAGAAAATCATGAGATGAGGCCTCGTGCTCTTCAGTTCTCTGTCTAGGGACAGTCTTCTGTGATGTGGGAAGTCAGAGCCCATACAAAGCGTGATACCCCATTGACCCAAGGAGGTAGGATCCGACTTGGAAACTATTGAAATGACTAGAAACTGTGGGGCAAGCCACCACAGAGGGGGTCCCCAGAACTCGGTGGTGGGAGGTCTGGGATGGGACTGCACAGGGCAAGGCTGCATAAAGCTTACAAGAAGGTTGTTACAAGGTTGAGAGTGGGGGACTTCCCTGGTGGGCCAGTGGTTAAGACTTCTCCTTCCAATGTAGGGGATACATGTTTGATGTCTGGTCATGAAGCTACGATACCATATGCCCTGCGACCAAAACCCTAAAACGTAAAGCGGAAGCAGCGTTGTAACAAATTCAATAAAGATTTTTTTTTAATGGTCCACATTTCTAAAAAATCTTTTAAAAAATGACTGAGAGTGGAGTGGAATTACAGGAGGTTGGGTGGTTCTAGAACATAAGGAAGTTCCAGCCCAGCCAGAGGGCAGAGACCTTGTTAACACCTGACAATCCTGTTAAAGGCCATGCCTTAGAAGTAGGACCATGTCTTATGGCAGAGGTCAGCAAATTATGGCTCTTGTAATATATAATTGATAAGCATAGCCACCTATGTTTGCAAAGTTTTATTGGAATACTTCCATGCCTGTTTGTTTACAATGGTACAGAGACCATATGGCCCACAAGCCTAAAATATTTATCTGGCCCATAGAAAAAGTTTTCTGACCTTGGTTCTAGGGTCAGGACTATTCAAGACCTGTTCCAATAAAGCCTGAAAATAAACTGCAACAAGATCCACGGGAGATTTTGCAATTTGATTCCTATGAAGTTAAAAGAGCTTAGAAAACACCTTGTCCTTTCACAGAACATCTCTCACCCCACAAAAAGCATAAAGCCAAGCCTCTCAAAGTTCAAGGTCATCTGCCAGAAATTGAACAGTTTGCTGGAACAAAACTTAAAATTTTCAGAGAAAGATAGCAGACTCTAGCACCTCCATGACACATCATTCATATTGCCCAGAATACAATAAAAATTACTAGACATGAATAGAAATGGGAAAATCTAACCCATTAGCAAAAGACAAATACTTAGTAGAAAGAGACTCCAAGAAGACTCAAATTTTGAATTTAGTAAAGGCTTTAAATTTTATTTTATAAACGGTGTACCATGGAAAATATAATCCTAATGAGCTAATAGACCAGTCTTTGTAGAGAAAAGGAGGCTAAAACGAGTGAATATGGGAAGACCAGTTAGATATCTACTGCCAAGACACTGGTGAGGGATGGTGATAGATTACAGTGGGATGGGAGTTTTGCAATCTGGAGACAAGTCATGTTTTAGGAGGAATATTTAACAGAATTTGTTGATGGGCTAGCTGTGGAGATAATGGAGTGGGATGTGTAAAGCAAAACCCTCAGGTTTTTCGCCTCAAAATGAGATTGTTGTTGACACCATCCACTGAGTTGGCAAACCCTGGAAAAGTATGTTTTAGACAAATTGTATTAAATTTTGGATATCTTCCGTTTCTCTTCTCAAGAATTCTCAATTATTATTTAAGGCTCAGCTCCAAATGCTCCTTCCGTTCTTAGCTCCAAAACTCGCACTCTCACCCAGGCAGAACTGTTCACTCTCAGTATTCCCTGAGACTCTTACTCTAGCTCATCCTTCCCTCTTAAAACATCTATTTGCACCTAGACAGTCTAGATGATAGTGTAGATCAAGAGCTCCTTGAATGGCAGGGACCGTGCCATGTTCATCTTTCTGCTTTTGACTCTTGACATTGTACTTAGCACCTGGTAGGTACTGAGTTGATATTGAATGAACAAACAAACAAACAAATTAATTAATTAATTAATATTAATGTGGTTTCTTAGATCATTCCGTGAGACTTGTGACAGGAAACTGTTTCTAAGATTAAGGGCAGGGGTTTGGGAATCAGATAGAACTGAGACCAGGGCATGATTTCCCACTAACTTGCCAAGAAATTGAATAAATGACTCAGCATTTGTAAAATGGAGACCACAAGTGACCACTTTATGTATAGTAAATGAGTTATTCTTAGAAAGTGTTCAGCAAAGTATCTATCCCACCAAAGGTGCCCAGTAGATGTTAGCTAGTATGATGAAGGGTTGGACGTTGCAAAAGCAGCTAATCAAGGAGGGTTTTAGCATAGAACACCTGGAAAAGATAATTTCAGGAAGACCCTTCAATATCCGTCCCTCTCCTGTGCTCATATGACATGAGGACACCTCTCATGGACCAATACATGTTCGCTTGTCCAACAGCATTTGCAAAGATGTGCTTATGGCAGTAACTTAGGGGAACTTGGAGACTGGATGTGTTTAGGAGAATAACTGCTCCTATTCATGTAGGTCATGAAAGATTAAAAGACACTTGAGAGTTGCTGGTTAGCTCACATGGAAATACAAGTGCCCACAAGTTCAGCAATGGCTCTCCCTCAAAGATGACTCTGAACAGCATCCTAGCTCCACAGTCCACACTTCCTACAAAAATGGGGTGTTTGGGGCAGCCACGAAACTTCCAGTTAGCAGAGTATATTTTGTTGCACTTCACAGAAGCTTCAACTTTTGCTGAAGCAGATAAAAGAGGACTCTGCTTAATTTTCTGAATTTAAATGTACTTTAAATCTTTTTAGGGCTTGCCTGGTGGCTCAGTGGTAAAGAATCTGCTTGTCAATTTAGGAGACATGGGTTTGATCCCTGGGTTGGGAAGATACCCTGGAAAAGGAAATGGTAACCCACTCCAGTATCCCTGCCTGGAGAATTCCATGGACAGAAGAGCCTGGGGGGCTACAGTGTATAGGGCCTCAAAGAGTTGAAGGTGACTTAGTGACTAAACAACAACAACAGAAACTCTAAATAAATAATTGTATCTTCAATGACCTCTAATATGAGGCTCTAGCCTCATTCCAACTCAGATCATCCCACTAGCTCAGTGCTGGGCCAAGGTAGATGGAGAGGCAGCCAAGCCTATGCCATGTCTGTCCCACAGCATCCCTGCCCCCATGCCCTTTGCCCCTCCAGGAACTTCAGTTATTCAGTTCCTTGTGCAATTGCTTTCTGATAGTGTCCCCTCTCCCCAGGTCTCTGCTCCAAGCTCAAGACTGGAATGCAGTCTTTTTTTAATTTGGTTGTGCCAATTGTTAGTTGCAGCATAGAGGATCTTAGTTGTAGCATGCAGGATCTAATTCCCTGACCAGTGTTTGAACCCAGGCCCCCTGCATTGGGATCTCAGAGTCTTAAACAATGGACCACCAGCGAAGTCCCTGGGTGAGCACCTTCTAACCCCTTAACCTCTGGCTATGCCCTTTACCTTAGTTACTAAGCTTATCTATATCATGATAAAATGCCTAAAAAAAACACAGTGTTTCCTATTGCTGAGGCATCCCATTGCAGAAATAAGCAGCTATTAACCTCAAATTATCCAAACAAGTATCTTTCCCAGGCACTATTTTGAACTATAACCAAGGGTTTCCTTCTCTAGCCTTCGTGAATGCCCAGAGAATTGGTAAAGCGTTATTCCTGGGTGTGTCTGTGAGGGGGTTTCTGGAAGAGATCAGGGTGAGTAAAGATTACCCTCACCAGTATGAGTGGGCATCATCCAACCCATTTAGGACCCTCGTGGGACAAAAAGGCAAAGAAAGGGCAGATTCTGTCTTTCTCTTCTTGAGCGGGGACATCCATCTTTTCCTGCCCTTGGAAATCAGAACTCCTGGTTTATTCAGGCCTTAGGATGACAGGTCTGACACCATGCTCACCCCACCTCCAGTTCCCAGGTGTTTGGCTTCAGACTGGGAGTTACGCCACCAGTTTCCCTGGCTCTCACACATTTGGACAAAGATTAAATTATAACATCAGTTTTCTTGGTTTTCCAGCTTGCAAATGTCAGATTTTGCACCCTCTCAGTCTCCATAACTGTGTGAGCCAATTCCTTTGCTACATCTCTTATATCTATCTATCTGTGCGTGTATGTATAAACATCCTATTTGTTCTGTTTCTTTGGGAGAACTCTGACTAATACACACCCTATACACAATAACAAGCAAATCTTCTCCCCTTGCCTCTCAAAGAATAGCTTCCTTTCCATCCTTGTCCCTGGGCAGTCTCACTTTCCACTCCCTGAGAATATGTCATGGTATGTTCCAAACTAAAAGTTTCATTCCTAAGAGATTTTGGTGTCAGCTTTTAATACAATGATCTATATTTTCCTTATTTCACTAAGATTTGGATTATTCTCTCCAAATTGGAGAAGGGGTGCTCTCCAAACCCCATTCACCTAATCAACAACAGACCCAAAGCATTAACAGACCTAGTTTGGGAAGAGTTCCAAGCAAAAGTTGGAGAATTATGGATTTGGTAACTAAGCCTATTCGGCGCCATCACTCCCACCCCCTTCAGAGACATCTGGAACTAGTGTGAAATTGTATTGGAAGGCAAGAAAGAGGATAAGTACATGAGGCATAGACATTGGAGCTAGACAGATCCAGATTTGGTCTTTAACGCTGTCTCACTGATCATCAGAAATGAAGATAGTAGCGGATAGCTCACAGAGTCATTGAGAGGATTAGGATGGAAACGTATTGGAAGCCCCCAGCCCCTACTCGACGTGTAGTAGGTGTCTCCCCTTTCGTTCAGTGCCAGCAGTGTGCGTTTCAATTATGTCTCAGAGTCTCCAAAGTCCCATTGACGGTCATGTCTCGGTAAAGCCAGATCTGAAGGGTCACTCAGGGGTACTTCCCAATCAGCTCAGCCCCTGGTCAGCCTCAACCATCAGTCCCCCCTGGTGGTGAGGATCAGACGCACCTCCTGGCGATGCTTCCGCTGTTCAGCCAGGTTGGTCATTCCTTCCCTTCAGACCCCGCCTCCACTGCCCATCAACTCCTTCCGCATAAAGCACAGAAGACGGAGCATCCGTGTGGAAATGATCTGCACTACGGAAACTAGAAGGATTTGATATATTAGGTTGATGGTCTCCAAACTGGCAACTGCAGGCAAGATCACATCTCTCTGTGTGCTCTTCTTGAAATATCACCTCCCTTAAGCTTCTCCTATCTCAAGGTAGATAGCCATTCATTTTGCTTAGTCACTCCAGGCTTCCATAGTCATTCTTTTCAAATGATCCTCACCCATCACATACATGCCGCCCCCCTCCCCCACACACACGCACGCACACACACACACACACATGCTAAAATAATCCTTTTCCCCTCTTTAAGCTGTAAACTTACTTAGGATGGAAACTGTGTCATTTTTGTGTAGAATCAAATTCAACTCAAATAACAGTGTCTCCAACTAAAGCCATTTTCCACCCATAGGAAACTCTCCAAGGCAGTTGAAAGCATCAGCCTCCAATTTGAGAAGTATTTCCTCCAATTTGTGAAGCGTCTCATTGAGGCTTCATGGCCACCCTATATAATTCTCCCGCTGGTCCTTACTGCCTGTCAGCAGTGC